>JARVLU010000528.1:21349271-21361826 GCA_031762415.1 Simpsonichthys santanae | reverse complement strand
TTAAATATGATGTCATTAATGCGTCCCAAAGTCCAACAATGAAGTGTTTCAATTCCATGTCTGTTTTGTAAAAGGTTAAAATTTTTCACATCGAGTGGTAAATTATTATTCTATTTTATGAAATAAGCTAAGGGTGCGGTGGCTTGGTGGTCTGTGCATTGGTCTTGTAACCTTGAGGCTGCAGGTTTGAGCATTAGGAAGGAAATTGACTAAATTCTCCTTGTGAGTTTTCTCGCTGTGATGACCCCTACAGGAGGGAGCAGCCAAAGGAAGAAAGGTTTGGCAAATGTTTAGAACATGAAATGAAATAAGGATTCTGCAAAAAGTCTCTTTGTTTATAACAGCTTTTTCCTCAATACAAAATTAGTTGTGCTCATTTCACAACTGTCTGTTAGAAAACAGCCATTTTAAGGTCTTCATTACTTGCAACACTGATGATGATGCAGTCAAATATTTGTTATTTAGAACTTTAATTACTTGTATCTAACTCTTGAAATCAGATATTAGATAAATTGTAAAACCTTTAAAAAAATGCAACTGTTCATATTCTAACTGGTTTAATGTAAAACAGATAACCTATTTGTACAACCATACATATGTACTTTATGTAGGTACGTATGTATTGTATGCATGTATGTACAAAGTACAAGTATGTAGCATACATGCATACATACATGCATGTACATATACAGTATGTACATACGTATGTACATACTGTATGTAGGTAGGTAGGTAAAAAATACATTTTGGCTTTTTCGTGTAGTTTATATTATTCAAAAGCACATACCTGCACCAAAGGCAAAGAAGAATCTCTTGTCAGGGTGCTCCTCGAGCAGTGCCTTCACCCTCTTGCCCATCCTCTCATTCCTCTTGTAAATGAGCTCCTGTCGGAAGTAGCTGTCTATTTCCTGTGCAGTCACCTGCTCGCTGGGAGGCAGCGTCACATTGTTGAAGTTAGGAACCTTCAGTTCCACATGTAGTGGTTCGATCGGGTCATAAGGGGTGAAAAAGAAAACATTTTCAATTTAAACTACAGTACAAGAAACGCAATATACAAAATATATTTTAATTGTAACTCAAAATCCTGATGGAAAGTGATCACAAAAAACAGCGGAGGTTGAAGGAGTGAGGGATGAAAGACCGTGAAGCAAACAGTCTAGGGTCATGTCAGTGGAACAATCAAAAGGTCAAGGGTCAAAATTACTCTTTGCTTATTGAGTAGAGTAAAAGTAATTATGTGGGCACTAAGATAAGATAAAAAAATGATGAGATGAGATTGATAGAGCTGACCTGTGAGGTATCATGATTGAAGATGATGGAGTTGAGATCTCCACAGTTGTAGTGTCTGATGAGGTCCTCAGTTGTGTATGGGACCTGTAGGCTTCCTGCTCTTAACGACTCCTGCTGTAGTAAGGTCTGGTTCAGGGCAAAGAGCACCTAGAATGACATTACCAGGTACTGATCAAGAAGTACTCTTCATATAAACCCAAAAGACATCCCACTTTTGAAGAACTGTGAAATTTCAGTACAGGTAGAAAATACTTGCAAAAATACATTCAGATTTGTTACACAATATCTGTTTATTTAATGTTGTATGGGTGTTTTGATATCCTAGAAAGATCCCAGGGTTTGTTACAGTACATCCAGAAAAATAATATACAGGTAGTCACCGAGTTATGAACAAGATCCGTTCCCGGCCCGTTCGCAACTCGATTTGCCGTAAGTTGGAGCTCAACCCACGTGGCTGCCGTAACTCCGAATTTTCGGCCATAAATTGGAGTGCTACCTATACGTGGCGGCCGTAAACGTCGTTTTAAACACGTTTTTTCAATGAAACACAACAACAGCATACTTAGAATGCCGTTTTAACGTGTTTCCAAGCAGTTAGCTAACAAAATACCCTCAAAATAATCTGGAAAAAAACATAAAATGCTGCATAAAAAAGACAACGTAAGGTGTGATGACGTCACTGGGGGCGGCGCCGTAAGTCCGAAATGCCGTAAGTCGATGGCGCCATAAGTCGGTGACCACCTGTAGTTACATAGAATGTTTTAAACTGTTTCGAAAAGTAATATTGCTCCTATATCCATTCCTAACAAGCAGCTTTTGGATTTGAGAAATTAAGTCACTTTTAGCAGAATGTAGAATTCGGTCCATACGTTTAGTCTGTTCATTTTTTGCAAAAACCCTCCTTGCTTTGCTGCACACTTTCAGCGTTTGTATGAGTGAAAATTCAGCTATCATTTGGTGTTGAACCCTGGTGGGCCCACGCCGATAATCACCAGTGAAAGCACACACACACACACACACACACAGTGAAAATACACTTACAAAAACACTGAAAATTGTACAGACTACACACAATAACACTGAGGCAGATTCCCACACAGGCAGTGCCACCACCCACTTCAGTGAACGGTCTTCACCCCATGCATACACACACATAATTCTGCCTCTACAAAACATTAAGCTGAATTTCCATTAAAGGGGAAGCTTTTCATGGTTTACTTGTTTCTCAAAGGGAGCAATCAGTCAAAGGAAGATGTGTTTCATCAGCTGTGGAATAATGTAATTGGTGTCCATAAAATGGCTGCACGTTTTTAGAATTAGGCATACATCTGTGTACAATATGTGGTCATCTGCATTGAATTCAAATCTAATAAATTTGGGTTTGATACCGGGATGGCAATCAGGAAAGCGACTGTTTTTCTTTTAAAGTTCCATATTCTAAGGTGCTCTGATAATTCTTCCTCTCGGCTGTCCCATTGTGGGATCCTCGGTGCAGCAAAGGAGAGGAGGGCTGCGCGGAGCAGATGCCTTCTTGTCACCGGACAAAGAACCCCTCCATCAACCTCGCTTCTGCTCTCCCTCCAGCTTTCATGAGCCGCGCATCAAAGTGGCTCTCTGCATATGAAAAGGCCCCTGTCTTTATACCGCACAAATTAGCCTATCGCCGCCCCTCCCCGACTCACTTCACAAAAACACCCTCACATCTGTGCCATGTCCGTGAAGGAAGGCCCTCATCTGCAGGGTTTCCCCTTTTTCTCAGCTCTCGTCTCCCCTTTTTCAGCTCGCCATGCCTTTCAGCCCCTTAAATTATGGTCATGAAGAGAGGAGGAGAAGGGCGAGGAGGTGGGGGTTAAGGGGAGGATCTGTCATATATATGTACTTAAATAATAAGAAGGAGCTAGCAATGGAAAAGGGGAGAATGTAGACAGGAAAAATGAGCTTAGAAAATAAATAACCGGACAGAAGAGAGGACATAAAAACTGAAAAACTCGTAACTAATTTATGTCTTTCTGCTTTAAGCGTTCACTTCTTTTAGTGCACTGAGGGTCAGTGGGTGCATTTTCCCACTCGGCTCCTTTCATCAGGTCCCCCGTTTCTTCTTCTTCACCACTGCGGTCCCCTAACCCGCCCCCTCCTGCACACAGAGTGACACTCAGACACACCCCTAGCTGATATCAAAGCAAGCAGAGCAAATGAAAGTCAATAATTGTCTTTTGTCATGGAAATGTGCCATCTTGTTGAAATGGAGTGGGGTGTGTGTGCACGTCTAGAGCAAACATCATCACAGTTAGATTCCCACATGTGGAGATTTGAAGTGTTCAGCCACTCAGTTGAAACGGCTCTCACTGGAGTGCGTTGGGTTTACAGAAAAAAGCCTGGAAAGCAACATTTGCAGGTTATCTCTAATACAATACATTGCATTATTACTGATAGGAGAATCAGTATCAGAAACATTTAAACGTTTGCTGTAAATTTAGTGTATGATTTATCTATAAAGAGCGCAAGAGGCAACACAATGGTGCATCTGGTAGAGCTGCTGCCTCTCAGCGAGCAGGTTACACTGGTTCAAATCCCGGTATGGGGGCCTTTCTGGGTGGAGTTTGCATGTTCTATCCGTGCATGTGTGGGTTTTCTCCGGGTACTCCGGTTTCCTCCCACAGACCAAAAACATGCACGTTAGGCTAATTGGTAACTCTAAATTGTCCCTTGTGAGAGAGTGAATGGTTGTTTGTCTCGTTTGTCGCTATGTTGCCTTGTGATAGACTTGCGACCTGTCCAGGGTGTACCCCGCCCCTTGTGCAGTGATAGCTGGACATGGGCACAGGCGACCCCCATGACCCAAAAAGGAAGAAGCGGGTAAAGATAATGGATGGATGGATAGCTCAAGACTTGTCAAAGTTAAAGGATTTTTAGCAAACTAACGGAGCCAAACTGCAAAAACATTGATGCAAATCGTTTTAAAGATTTTTTTTTTAATCTAATGGCTTATAAATAAATAAATAAAACCTATAATCAAAAGTAACAAGACCAAGAAATGGGATGCAGACTTGGAAAAACCCATATCAGACTCAATCTGGGGAAGGATCAATAAGAAAATTTACTCATCTTCAATCTGCATAAGACACGCTGTAATCCAATTCAAGGCAGTGCACAGGCTGCACTGGTCCAAAGAAAAGTTGTCCAAGATCAAGGCCAATCTGGACCCAGCACGCAGCCTTTGCAGAAAAACTCAAGCTACACTCCTGCATACATTATGGACCTGTCCCAAGCTGCAGACCTTTTGGCAATCTATATTTGACACCATCTCTGGAGTATGTGGCAAAACTGAACACCCATCACCACTCATTTCACTGTTTGGTGAAATGAGTGGGTGGTCCCCTGTGGATACATCCTTCAGCAAATGTGAGAAGGATGTGATTGCCTTTGGTGCTCTGCGGGGCAGGAGGCACATTTTGTGTAACTGGAAGGACCCACACCCACCAACATACGTGCACTGGGAAAAAAAAAGGTGATGTACCATATTCATTTAAAAAAAAAAAAAAAAAAAGAAAAAGAGACCCTGAAGTGATCTGTACAAAGATTGTGAGACACTTGGCAGCCCTTTGTGGCATAGTATATGGAAAACTTGTCAGGAGATGGAGTGAAAGGTTTGTTTGTTGTTGTTATTTTGTTACAATGTCCTGTCGAAAATGCAAAATATATATATATATATATATCAATAAAATAAAACTCTTTAAAAAAAGTTAAAGACCAAGATTTAAACACAATATTCGCCTTGTGTTGTACGTTCATGCTGTGTTCAACTTATTTTTCTGTGTTTCTATTTGTTGTAAGGTTTGCAGCATAGACTAATTTTAGGTAACAAGTTATTTTGTTTATTTATTTATTTTATTTTTATGATGGCATGGTCATCCATCCATCTATTATCTTTACCTGCTTATTTCTTTCCAGGTCACACTTGCACAAAAACCAAACGAAGGATTGTATGAAGGGGTTTGCTGAAAAATTAGATGATTTTTTTTTTTTTTTTTTTTTATTACCATGTGCATAAATATGATGTACAGTAGTCTGAGCCTACAATTTATCGGATGACCTCTTGGGTTGTTATTTTGCAGAGGCCCCCTAAAAATGTGCCTGTTTATAAATTTAACATTACTTTAGAAATATACAGTATATATCTGCCCTGTGAGGCTTAGCGAGGAGAAAAGCAATCTATCAAAATGTGGCAAAATACTTCTGTCTCCTTTTATTCAACTTAACTTTAAGCCTATTAAATGTTCAATGCATAATAAATTATCTTGATATAAATATATATTTATATTTAAGTACCACAAAGCCAGCAACACATTTCGTCTGGAATAAATGTAAGTATGAGAAGTCTTGCCGTAGACCCGAGTATGCTGTAATTTGAACAACATGTAAACACAAAGATACACTCCTTGTATGGTAAAGCCTTTGGCTAGTTCAGGTTCTTCTAATTGTAACTGCTGGAACTGGATTTAGATTGTTTCACTAACTTAATTTCCAATTCGGGTTTAATGAGATTCTAAAGAGGAGCATGTGTGCGCCTGCATGCAACAATCTTTCGGTGTGGGTGTTTTTCCTTTATCTTATGACTGATAGTGTGTCCGCATGGAAAACCATGTGTTGTAACAAGTGTTTCAAAGGTAGTCTGTGCACACATACACAGAACGAGCACACACATTTTCTTGCAGCCAGTTTAATGAGCCTTGGCTGCCTCCCAAGTACAAATGAAGACCTCCAAACACTTGTTTCCTTCTGCATTAATGATGCTATCATTGTAATACAACGTTATCACTTCTACTTTTTGCAACAGTTGAGGGGTGCAAAGAAGAGCAGACATTTACACCAAAATGTAATAAGAAAGGGGAAAAAATATGGAGCAAAGTGATAGAAAGAGACAAAAAGGTTCACAGTAGATTGGATGTAATCAATAAGCCCTTGTAGAAAACACACAGACACAAAACAACAGACAAAGATGGACATGCTGAGTAATGTGTCATTGATGGTATCAGTGAAACATTAGTCAAAGCAGTCAGCCATATAACAAGCCCCATTAGGATGATTGCAGCTCTTCCAGAACTTCACAGAGCTGAAGGGCCTAGTTTACAACCATTCTCCAGAATAAGAACAGAGCTATGCACTAAAACTGACGCTCATCTGTTGCATACTGTGCAAGAGTCTCATTGTAAAACTGAAAGAGCAAACAGATTCATTTCTACAGGCATCTGTTCAAATCAGTAAAACCAAAGAGAGTGCAACAACAGCTTAAGCACAATGGTTGAAACTGTAGCTATCTTCATGCATGAATAATGCACTTCTTTTTTGTCCAGACTTTGGAAAAACAAAGTGTGTGTTGGTAAAAGCAAACATACTTATTAGTTGCAGATTTGAGACTAGGCTAGCAATTTGATAAGTTTTATTTTCCCTAATTGGAAGGAAGGAATCTTTCCATTTATTTCATTTTCCAGTGAGGTTTGCTTGTCTCTGCTTGTTCTCTTGTCTCTGCAGGTAAACAGTTATGGGTGTCCTTACCCTAAATGACTTCTTCAAGTTCAGATGTTTGTAATCTGATTTCATGTCATTCACACAAGAGTTGTAATAAGCGTGCCCAGTGGCACACTCTGAGAACAGTGTTATATTCTCACACAGGCTTAATGAGTCATTTTATAATATTCTAGTGCTTGCAAGGTAAAGGCCAGCATTAATTCAGGTAGAATATGTCAACTTTTAATATCAGCTGATGAGGAAGTTTAATGAGAAAATATAAATTCAAGTCAAAAATGCTTTTCTAAAGTAAGAAACAGTGGTTGTGCAAAACAAATAATTACCATAATTTCCAGACTATAAGTTGCTACTTTTTTCACACGCTTTGAACATCTCGTCTTCTACAATGCTGCGGCTAATTTATGTTTTTTTTTTTTTTTTGTTTTGTTTTTTTTTTTTGAAGAGCTAGCGAACTTCATGCAGCCAAAACATTTAGCCTTGCGACACCTGGGCGCTCAAATTGCTGCCCAATACACGTCTCCCCTTGGAGACATGTCTCTCCAGGGAGTGGCACACATCTTCATCCCGCCCCCTCCCTGGGAGCACAACAAAGTACCGGTATTTGCAGCTTCTTGAAAGAAGTGTGAATTATTAATGTGGCACTCTGAGCTTAGTAGGGGGCTTGGATGACTGGCAGAGAGATATATTTTACCAAAACTGGTCGCATGCAAACAGCAACATTTACTCAAGTCTGCCAGTGGATCCTGACACGGAGCAGGATAAAAATGAATCCTCGATCACCAACGCGTTTCAAAAAGCAGCTGCATGATAGAGGCAGCATGAGAAAGATGAAAAATAGTGATCAATGACTTCATGGTAGGCTAAGGTTGTTGTTGTTTTTTTTTTATTTATTTTTTTAGCCAACAATACTACAAGCACTGTTCAGAAAAAAATAAAATAAAAATTACTGTATGTATTTGTTTATGTTACCAATACGTATTTACTTAAGTTTAAAAAAATCTTTCTGTGTACATTTATATCATGCTACAACACCCGCGGCTTAAAGACAAGTGCAGCCTATACAGTATGTGTATGTTTTTTTTTTAATGTGGGCGTGGCCTAGATTCAAGTGCACCCAATAGTCCAGAAACTATGGTACCTATGTAAGTTGGTGGACAAATACAAAAATATAAGCTTGGTTCTTTACTAGTATTGATGCCTTCTTTGTACAGAAACAGATTTCCCAAGATTGTTTATTTATTTGTCACTTTGAAAGTTATTCTCAGAACTATGGCACTATTTCTAGAACTGTCTTCATCCACACAGAAACATATACTGTATACTGTATATATATATTTTTTTTAAACCTAGTAACTATGCCAAGCCTGTAAAGCCTGTAAAGCCTGTAAAGCCTGTAAAGCCAAGCCTCACTACTATTCCGTTGTTTTCAACGCCAGTTGATCTGTGTTTGGTTGTTATATTTATTATCTGCAACGTTTTTATGTCTATTTTTTTTTTTTTTTTTGTATTTCATTGTGTATGTTGTCCATGAGTTGCCTGTTGTTTGTTTGTTTGTACAGCACTTTGGTTGGCCTTGTCGCGGTTTTAAGTGCTCTATAAATAAAATGGTATGTGGTATGGTATGGTAAAGCTGCTCAACCAAAAATCAGGAAACAAGGCATGCCGCATGTGCATAAAACTTCTTGACTGGGTGCTAAATGTAAAAACAACAAGAAAACAAGTACAGTAAGCCCTAAGGTCATGGATAAAAGGTTTTTCAGTTTCACAAAAAAATTCCTTTATGGATGAAAAAAAAACTGTATTTTCAATGTAATGGGTTTGTTACAATTCCTAATTGCACACAACAAAACAAATGCAAATTTTAGGTCCACATTTGGAATAAAATAAAAAAATAATAATTCCTATAATTTCCTTGCATTGCTTAAGCAGAGTAACAAATTCACTTTTACCCACACACATCCCCCAACACATGCACACACCATTCATAAATCTCTCATTGCTGCACACGTTTTCACTTTTAGCCTGAAAACCTACAATTTAAGCCCAGATACACACACACACCTGTCAAACTGAGTTATCTGTATTGTTTCTGCACTCCATCCTTCCACCCTTACCCTCAACGTTTTTTTCCTTCTCTGTCTTCTCTTTTCTCTAAAATACTTCTGTTTTCCAGCACAGTTTATTTTACCTTCCTTCCTCTCCACAACTCCTCTACTTTCATTCACAAACTCGTCCTTCCATCATCCCTCCCTCCCTCTCCCTTTTAATCACATATTCCCTCCCTCTCCTCCCATCCATCTCTACCTCCCTTTTCTCCTTTGATCTTATATATCCCTTCTATCAGCCAGGTCTTTTAAGAATTGACCTCTGCATTCCTCAGGTCACTAATGACCTTGTGGTGTGTGTGTGTTTATGTGCATGTAAGTGTGTATACACCTGTACAAGATTAGGGTCTGTCTTTGAGAGTTTGTACATGCATGTGTACATTGGTTCATGTATACATGTGCATGTGTGTTTGAATGTTTCATCATCGTGGATTACAGCAGCCTCTGCAGAGCTCAAAGTGGATCTTTGAAGTATGGTTTATTAATATTTTCCATTATGATGCAAAAGAAAAGGAAATATGAGTCCATTATTTCATTCGCAGGAGTGAAAAAAAGAGAAAGTAAGGAGAAAAAAGCCAAGCCACATAAGTGAAACTCCCCAGGCCTATAGCTTTGAATATAATAATGACCAAAAATTGTTTTTCCCCCCACTTTTTGAAAGGAAAATCCATCCCCAGACATAATTGATATATCAATTTCCTTTTGATCATTGACATTTCAACGTATGAATGTTGACAGGCACAACTCTCCCACAGTCAGACATATGAAGTCTGTGAGCACGCACAAACTTTCTTTCTCAGCTTCAGAATTTCAGCTGTCATTGGGAAAAAAAAGATTACGCTTTCTAAAATACAGTAATTTATTTCAAGCTTCACAGCAATACTAACAAAATGTTGCGTTGTTTAGTATTCAACCTTTATTTATGCATGTTAATCCCATTAAGCCTCTGGGACTCATTTACAAAGAAATACCTTTATTTTTATTATTATTATTATTATTTATGAAAGACCTGAATTATGTTGCAGATTGTGTTGTGATATTTCAAACACTAATGTAGTTTTTTTTTTAAAAACTTCAGTGTCTTCTATGACATGTTCAAATATGCGTGTTATGTGTGAACAGCAGACATATTCATTCAACTTGAAAATGGACAGTCATCTCTACATTTCAACATTGTCCAGATCTTAAGATAGAATGTTTCACTCTTATTGAATTTTGTGACTAAAGTGTGATAAAGAGTGTTAATATTTGACTTGTGAAGCCTTCTGATCTGACCTGTGTTGCAACAAATTAAAATGAAAGCAAAATGTTTAGAATGCTTGTGATTGTTTTTATATTTTTCAAACATTTATTACCAGTATTTGTTAACATACAGTCACACATTTTCTAAATATCACTTTACAGTTCACAGTGAAATGAAATACAAAGTACAATTTTTTTTTAATTAATTTTCTATTACGTTAAGATTGGGTGACAGTTCCCATTTAAGACCACAGATCACATGGCAGCTGTGAAACTGGTGGTCTTCACGCAAACCACATTTATAGGAAAGCACAAATACACCTCTTCATCTCTTTCCTGCTGTGTGTTCTCTGTCTCCCTCACTTTGTCTCTGTCCAAAACCTGCCTCCATCCCTCCCCTTTTCAGTCTCACTCTTGCGCCCTGTAAAAACATTCTTGCAGGGCGCATTTACCTTGGTGCCCGGACGCAGCCAAATATTTAGGCTGTCAAAGGGAATCAGCCTCAAACCAAACGGCTCAAGGTTTGTGGGTGTGTTCGTGTGTGCATATTGGGGACTGTGGTGATTGAAATGCCAACTTCTGAAATCCCCCACTCTTTCCTGTTCTCTGTGTGAGCAAGCACACAATCGCCAGCCAACAGAGTATTTTTAAAAATATGGTTTTCTTATATTTATTATTGGAAAATCTGCCTAATAAGGTAAATCTAAAAGGTGATTAACCAAATTATGTTAATCTAATTAAATCTGTGACAAATATGTATTTATCTTGGTCATGTTTGTCGATTATTTTAAAAATGGAGGGTACAAATGAAAACGTATTCACCTGTCTTCACTGCGATAAATGTTTCTGTGAGAGATGGTAACCACATCCACAGCAGACTTCCCCTGCCTCCATCTCTGTCCATCACTTCTCCCTTTACTCTCGCTTTCACCCTCACAAACACATACAAGCACAAAAGACAGCAACCAGCCAGCCGCAGAGTCCATCCATCCACTACGAAGCGACACGTGGATCTTTCAAACGCGGCAAGCCACAAAGAAAGCAGTCATCAATTTCAGCGCCTGTCAGATGGCTGGAAGAACACAGTGACTTTAGGACAATGCAAATAAATAAAAAAAACAGCCAGTTCAAAACAGCTGCAAACTCTTAGTTCAGGCTTTAGATCATCCGCATGTAATATAATTAGAAACAGAACTGGGAGACAGAAGTTGAAGCCACAACGGGCGCATGCCATCTAGTAGGCTGTCAGTTATTAATACCCTCTCCTCCATGTAAACAAATAGAAAAATGTCCTTATTGAAATATATATTATTTTTAAAATCAGATACTTTCTTCAGCTGTTTCTTTAATTGATTTACATAGTTTTTATGTTCCTGCTGCAAATATTCTTTTTTGGTTTGGCTTTAATTGTTTTAGGCTTATGTTACACTGTGACTGATCATGTGACAGCCTGTTAGCGAGTGCATGCAGGACATTTATATCAAAGGTAAAGATTCAAAAAGCCATAAACAGCACGCCCTTTGCAGGGACACACAGTTTGTCACACATAAATGACAACCATTCATGCTCTCACTCACACTTTTTTTTTTTTTTGTTTAGGAGCACCCGCTTCGAATGTTATCAGCCATTAAATGTCCTATTATCAGTTATTACCCCCATATGTAGCGTTCAGACTGCCCCTCCTGTACCTCCTAGTGGGTTTAAAGTTACGTTGTTAGCGTTGTTAGCACTGATAATAAACTCACGTAGTTGGGTTCAGAGTAAAGGGTCTGGGTTAGGTTTAGGCACAATAGGGTCAGTGCTCTGGATCAGGTGTAAGGTTAGGTTTAGGAAAAGGGTTCCATAAAGATGACAAAAACAAAAACACTTCTTGTTTTACCCACGTGCAACACTGCATGTTATCAGCGATGCAAACATAACTTTAAAACTGCTAGGAGGTAGGAGGGACAATAAATTATGTCCATTTAATGGGCTGATAACATCTAAAGCTGCTGTTTAGAAGTAGCTTTTCGTGTTTTATTATTATTGAGCTTAATTTTTTTTTAATTCTTATGTTTAGCTATATTACTTGTGTTTTTCTTGGTGCCAGTATTTATTCCTCTTCAATCAGTTTTCTGCTCCAGTCAGTGAGTCTGCCCCCACATTCTCACCTTTTTTGTATTCAGCCCAGGTTTATTCAACCTTTATTTAGGCAGGTGAATCCCATTGAGCCTCGAGGACTCATTTACAAGAGAAGTGTCTCCTATGACGGAGCTTTAGGGCCGCGCTAATATATATACTGTATATGAACTGCTACAGCGGCAGAGGTTGGAGATGGTGGGCACCGACAACATCAAAAATGTGGGTGGAAAAGGTGAAACATCCACACCCATATGTATGTACTGTATAT
>JARVLU010000528.1:21295664-21312695 GCA_031762415.1 Simpsonichthys santanae | reverse complement strand
TTTATACTGTTTAAAAACTGCCTCTGTTTTCACAATATGGTGGGTTGCCAGTTGGGCTTGTTTTCAAAGAGCGGGTCGCTTGTTTTGGGCTTGTTTTCATGGAGCTGGTCTCTTGTTTCTATTGCAAGATCTGGCAACACTGCCTGTGTGATTCTCTCCCTCTATGGCTCTTGCTACAGCGAGACGACAGACCCGTCTTCTTATTTGAAGTAGTTCAGAGCTCATTTAGCCGTGCTGTGTGCCTTTAGAGGAACACATAGGAAGCGTGACATTAATAAATCAGCAGTTTATCATATCGCTAAAGATACGGTCCTTAGCGGCAAACAAGACGGCTAACGCTTTAGCTGTCTTCTTCCACAGCTGAGACTGACTGTATCTTTAGTGATAGACACAGATAAACTGCTGATTATATATATATATATATATATATATATATATAGCAATTTGTATGCATCCTTTGATTGTCTATTATTGTCTTTGTTGTCTACTGTTGTCATCATTCTTTGTTAAAATCCAGGTCTCTCTTTTAAATGAGTCCTCGAGGCTCAATGGGATTAACCTGTTTAAATAAAGATTGAATGAATGAATATAAAAAATGCAGTCTTGCTTTGTCTCTTCAATGAGTGGAAGAACATTTCTGCACAATATGTCAACAAACAGATTACAAATAAAACATGTACTGAACATTTTTGTCATCACCAACATTCTTTTAAAGACACTCTAGATGAGGTAGAGAGGTAGGACAGCCGACTCAGGACCAAAAGTCCCAGATTTGATCCCTAGCCATTCCCACATGTTGTGATGTCTCTGAGCAAGACATCTAACCCCTAATTTCTCCCTGGCTATGCAGCCTACATATCTGTCCACCACTCCACCTGGGTGTATCCCTGGTGTGATAGGTTTAATGCAGAGAACCAATTTCACCTTTGTATAAGAACATGCCATGACAACACATATCACTTTACTTTATATTGTTCTAATCATCCTGTAAGCTTCACATCTTTAGAATGGTCTCTGTGATGGACTTGTGACCTGTCCAGGGTGTGTGCCCCGCCTCTCGCACAGTGACCCCTGGATATGGATACCAGCTCTTTGTGACCCATAAAGGAGAAATGGGTAAAGAAAATGGATGGATGGATGAAAACATGGATGAAGCTTAGCCTAAAAAGTCCATGAGCTGATTTATTGTTGCTGCTCATAACTAAAATCTAAAATTGTGGGCAGATACATGTTTTATTGTAAAAAAGCCATACAATGTTTGTTTCTGAGGTGACATCAACCACACACCAGCAGTAAACAATGGCTTATAATAAGCTCCGCCTGCTTTTTTGTTTTTCAGCTGTTTGCGTCCCTGTCTACAGAATGCTGCTGCTTCCACTGGTGTTCGGTTCGCTGTGAACATCTGCTACATGCTAGAGCTGATGGGTATCAGAGCTTCAGTCCATCCACCTATCCATTTTCTTTCCTTCTTTTTCAAGTTCAAGGCCCAAGGGAGTTGCCGCCAATCTTCAGGGGGTGAGAGGCAGTGTAGTCCCTGGACAGGTCCACCATCCATCAAAGGGCTACAGATAATCAGACAGGCAACCATTCATGTTCACATTCACCTCCAGTGACATTTTAGAGTTGCCATTTATCCTCAAAGGATGTTTGGAATGGTGGGAGGAAACCGGAGTGCACGGAGAAAATACACACATGCACATGGCATGAAGGTACAAGCAAACTCCATGCAAAAAGACCCCAGGTGGTGGTCCAACCTGCCGTCTTCTTGCTGTGAGGCAACACCGCTAACCAACTGTGACGTGTGGCCAGCTGGTTATATTTTTATAACCTTGGGGTAGCTCCTTGTCTTGTCTCATCAGTAACATGTACATGGAAAGTTTCTCACAACGTTTGCAAAATTCTCAATTAATTTAAAGGTGAATCAATTAGAAGCATCAATCAAGGCCTTACCATTGTGCTAACGGCTAACTTTAGCTACTTTGAGCTCTCCCAGTCCAAATTCTTTACTTTGTTATTGTAAAATTGCACAGTGTGTGCTTACAAAGTATTTGCAACCCATCTGTGAGACTTTTGTCTATGTGTCTGTGGTGGTTTTGACTTCATTTCATGACCATGTCTACACTGGATATATTAATCTGTTTTTATAAAATGTTAATAAAGTGGAAAAGTTGTATGTGAGGTCTGCTGGAGCTGAAGTGTTTATCCAGGACCATCTGAAACCCGCCACTCAGTGAGAAGCATAACAAGCCTTGGAGGAGACCAAGCTTTGTGTCTCAAAAATACTTATCTTTCAAGATAGTCTTTTATAAACTCTCCTTGGCCTCCTGTACACAGCAGCTGTCTATCAAACCACCCCACTCCAAAATCTGCTCTCATCTTTTGCTCAACTGGGTCAATGGAATCTGAAGAGCCACTCTGCTCCTTTAATTGTGTTAAAGGGGATTCCAGTTTCTGAGTTGCAGGTTTTTCCTCTCAAGATAAGCCAAAAATCATTACAGTGGTTCCTCGTTTATTGCAGGTGTTACGATCCAGACCCCACCGCGATACATGAAAATCTATGACGTAGCAACTTTATATTTTAGTACAGTATTTAAATACTGTACATTTTAAACCCACACTCTTGCAATGTTCTGATCTCTTTAATCTGTCTTTTTTAACAACATGCAGTACATACTGTAGTACTGTATATTCATTCAACCTTTATTTGTATAGGTTAATCCCTCTGAGCCTCGCGGACTCATTTACAAGAGAGACCTGAATTTTTTAACAGTGATGACAATAGTGGACAAAAATGACAACAATAAACAATCATAAGAGATGCATACAGTTTTTTTTTTTAAACAAGGTAAAATGGCAACCAAAAGGACAATCAAAAGAAAATGTAACAAAAATATTAAAGTAAAAAAAAAAAAAAAATCCATCCATCTTGTTAAAGATTTACCAAATCTGGTTAAAAATTGAAATAACATCCATCCATATAGACTAAGTTTTGCTTACCAGATTCTGCAGAGCAGGAGCAGTTTGGTTTCGGTCCGACTCTATTCCATTTCTGCAGACGTGCCCTGCAGTGGCAAAACCCACAATCAATCTTAAACCTGCTAATTTTAACAACATACTTGTATGTATCTATTAAATTTTACTTGCCAGACCCTGCAGAACAGAAGCAGCTCGGTTCTGGTCCGACCTGAAAGATGAAAAAAGTCCCGGTGGGCTCCAAATGGAGCGCCAGACCTTCGGCGGCAAGCGTCCCCGCTCGAACGTCCTCGTGAGCTGGCTACCAGCTCTCGAGATTCACTGCAATCCGTGTGTGTTAGTTGCCAATTCTCAGCTACTACCACACAATTTTTTAGCTTAGAATTTATTACACTGGCCAAGTTATTACCATTTTTTTTTTTTTTTTTTTCCAAAGTTGATTGGCTGTGGCGGCCATCTTGAATTGGGTTGCATCTGAAAGTTAGTCAGCTGTAAAAGTGTACCCAGTGATTCTGAAAGTTTCATTAAAATACATTGAGTGGTTCATGAGATATTGCAGTAAAAGACACTGGATTGAAGAGTCCTGCATGATCACATATTGTAATGTTTTGTCCAAGACAAATCATATTTCAAAATGAAAAGCAATTTGTTTTTAGTAAAGTGTTGCATCAACATTAATATGATTTGATGCAGATAGGGAGTGGGATATTTCCACATTGGAGTGTAGCAATTATCTCTTCTAGTCTCCCTCAGATTGTCAATGACACAAGAGAGTAACCAGAGAAGAGAATTTATTTTGACTCTGGACCTCTGCTGTGACTTGTGTCAGGAAGCACCCAGAGGCTGAGGTTCGAGAGCGAGAAAAAGGAGCTCTCAGGAATGAAGAATAGGACACTGATACATGGAAGTTCCTGCGTCCGCAGCCTCCAGGGGCATCCAGGCTTCATTTTCCCAGGCTGAGGAGCCTGTCAGCGCAGAAGACGAGCACGTACTAAACTCACAACTTTCCACTGAGCAAAACACAGCACTGATTGAAGAGGTATGTGTAAGATGAGGGAAAGAATGCTGAGCCAGAATAATTAAGGAAAACATGGCTCCTTGGCAAGCACCAGTTCAAATCTAAATCTAATTCTGCACTGGGAGTACGGTCAAGGATGAGAGCACAGCTTGAAAAATAATCTGAATCACTCACTTGGCCCCGGGGCTTTCTTCTTTGTATAACAATCTTTGGAGTCAAGAGGCCAAACACTTCAGTTGTTTTTGATATCATGTAGATATTTCTTGTTCAAGAAGCCGTTTCGATGCAATAACCAACTTTAAGGTGCAATTCCTGATTAAAATTAAAATCTGATGACCTTAAAGTCAAGTTACACTTAATCTAAAGATACTCGTTGCAAACTATGAAATCAAGCATTTCTTTATTAAAAAAAATAGTGCAACTTGAAAGGTTTTCCTCCAGTAGATTTGTTAACATAAAACTCTGAAACGCGGGTATGCGCTCAGTGCAAACAGCAGTCTGCAGAATCTGCCAAAAAACAAGTTAGGCTGGCTGCAGTCTGTGTAGGTATACAGCTGAATCAGACAAGCACAGAATTTCTAATAAGATGTTTAATGGGTGCCATTTTTAAAGTTACACAGTAAAAAAAAAAAAAAAAAAAAGAAAAAAACAATAACAGCAATACATATTGAAAAAGTCATATTTTCTCCATGTCATTCATACATTTATAAATGTCATAGTTCCAAACTAAATATTTAATTTAAAAGCTAAATATTTAACTAAATATTTAGCTCAGACCCAACTATTCAATTTCCAAACTAAAAACTTAATTTCCAAAATAAATATTTAATTTGCTAACTAAATATTTAGCTCGGACCTAAATATTTATTTTCCAACTAAAAAAATAATTTCCAAAACAAATACAGTAATTAATTTGCTAGCTAAATATAAATTTTTAGCTCAGACCTAAATATTTAACTTGCTAAAGCTAAATATTTAGCTTGCTAGATAAATATTTAACTTGCAAGTTAAACCCATGTGACCCAAGTGATGTAACATTTGGAGCAGATGGGTTCAGCTTTTATTTTGATAGTCCACTTCCACTTTTTGTCATGGAATTTGTATATTAACTAAATATTTGGTTAGCAAATTAATTATTTAGTTTAGGAATTAAATATTTAACTTAGAAATCAAATGCTTAGTTTGGAAATTAAATATTTAACTTGTACAATAAATGTTTAGTTTGGAAATTAAAGTTTGGCTTTGAAAACACATATTTAGCTTGCTAATTAAGTATTTAATAAACACCTAAATAGTTTACAAAATATTTGAATTGCAAATTAAGTATTTAGTTTATAAACCAAATATTTAGCTTGTAAATTTAATAGTTTGGATCTATGACATTTATAAATACTGTATATGAATAACATAGTGAAAATTACTTTGAAAATTTTTTTTTTGATGAAAGGCTAATAAATAAATCAAAAATATTGCTGTTGATTTTTGACTGTGTAACTTTACAAACAACACCCCAGAGATGTTTAGATGGGAATATGAATTAAAAGAAAGTTGAAGTAAATATGTATTGGTAATAACTGTTTAGGCAGAGCATCATTTAAATGCACAAACTGCAAAACCTCTCGACTGGTACGTTTTCTGTTTAAAAGCATATTTTACTCAAGCAAACTAAACGTATATAATACTTCAAACATGCCCATTTCTTCATATTAACAAGTTCTTCCAAGGACGTTGCCATTTCACTCACTTCGGCCGCTTCTGTAAACAAATGCACATGGCAGCTGGGAACTGTTCAAATTTAGCTGAAGTTTTTTTTTTCCCAGCTGCTTCTTCTGGGATCACCACAACGAACTAACTCGCACCAAGACTTGGCATGTCCTTCCTGAAGCAACCACAGACCACCGAGCTACCACAGCCCTCTATGTGGAGCAGAGAGCTGCCATCTAGGGCACCCAGGAGAGCAGAAGGTGGGGGTTAAGGGCCTTGTTCAAGGGCCAAGAGTGGGAGGGTGGGGGTGTCAAACTGGCCACCTTCTGAGCACAGGCTCACCTTCTCTAACCTCTGCACCACCACTCGCCTCTATGGTAAACTAAAAAAAAAAAGTAACCAATACCTATAAAGAGCAAGTAAAATAAATTACTTTTAGCTGCATGTTCCAACAGGGGAAAGGGAAAAAAAAAAAAAAAAACTACAGAAAAAGCAAAACAGGATGTTTACACCATCTTTATTTACAATGTGGTTTCCAGGTTTTTGTGGCGTCTGAAGCACATTTCCTTCAGCAGGTCCTCTACGAACAGACGAGGGATGAAACGAGTCACTTCTTTTACACAAAACCACAAACTGTATGTACAGGGATTTTATTTTTTATTACAGGTGATATATAAATACAACACATTGGCAATAGGGATGTTATTTGCTACTTAAAATGAATGGATTTTCAAAGTTTAAAAAAAAAGAAAAGAAAAAGTACATTTGTTGTGTGCACCACTTGTGTTTTTAAGATATAAAAATATGAAGTGATTTCTGCAGGTTTTTGAGGAAATGTTTCTAGTTACAGTTTAAACTTTGTTTTATTTTTATCATCTTGCATTTAAAAGGTCTGAAAACGGTCCAGACTTACAAACTTCAGAATAAAAGCAACAAAAACTCAAGGGGCTGATTTAACTAGGAAGAAAGGAAACTAGACAGTCTTTTTTTTTTTATTTAAAGAACCTTGAAAAAAAAAATGCTCACATTCCTGAAGTAAATTTCAACAATTCAACCACATCGTGAATGAACTCAATTACATACAAAACTCATGAGCACACCAACTTGTGGACGGTTAAGAGCTGCGTGTGTTAACAGACGTCGTTTATGAAACTGATTCACACAAAAATCAGAAAGCAAAAAAAGAGAAAAATGTATATCTTTGCTAAGTTTGACTCTTTTATCACTCGGTATTGGAAAACAGATTTATTGAATGACCATTTTGTCCAGACGGCATTGAATCAAAACATCCACACACGACCTAACCCTGGTGTCTCTGTAGAAGAAAATACTGCAATTGATGGTTTACATGATCGCTGCAAATTCACCATTGAGTCAATTAGAATCAGAATTTTACATTAAATGATGATCAAGAACTTCTTAAATAAACTTTTCCTGTAGGAACTAAACGGTACAGTCTGTCACATATGGAGACCAGACTGCCATTATGAATGTAACCTGTAAATACTGGGCTGTGTTATACATCTCAACCAAAGCCTTTCCGGCGTTTGATGCAGTCAAATGTTTCAAAACTACAAACCTTCTTCTCTGTTTGTTGCACAAGTTATTTACCAGTATTTGCAACTTGATTACAGTCATTTCAACAGTATAAATGTTAATGTAATAATGTTACTAATAATAATAAAAAAAGAAGCCTAACACTGCTGCAAGAGAATAAATAAGTCGTTAAAACACATGGTATGGGTTAAGCTAAGGTTACACAATGGAGCAAATGTGACTAAAACAAGATGAAAGCCTGAAAAAGTCCTCATTAAGCCCATCTTAGATTTGATGCATCATGCAAATAAAGGTAAAACAGAACTGAGGCATTCTTTTTCAAAACGTGCAACAGAAATCTGCCTATCAGCCAGCACGTTTAATGTTTCTATTCCTAAAACTCAAATTATTCGTAACGGCATCAAACACAAAAGGCACTAATCTGCAGGATTTAATCATCTTTCATTTGAATAATCCTATACTTAGACCCTGGTGAAGTTTTCAGCCCTCAACTTTGTAACAAAATAAACTTCTGAAATACAATTTGAATGATTCTATTACTTAAAAAAAAAAAAAAAAAAAAGTAAAAAGAAAGTACAGCAACTTCAAACTTGACCTAACACATACGGTTATATGTGTCCTGTGTAACACTGCATTTTAAAAAATCACTTTGTTCCATAAAGGTTTAATGCCAAAATATTGTTGTCATTTTAACACTGAAACATTAACTAAACCTAAAAACAGGCAGATAAGAATTAAGATTGGTGAATATTCTTTTTAACTTTCCACACTTTTTGTCTTTTCAAGTGAATGAACATTTGCCTACACATTCATCACTTTGTATTAAAGTCAAATCATTCAAATTGCATAATTTTTTAAAAATGCCATAGAAGATGTTTTCTTTTGTCTTAACATGTTAAAAATGACCTATACTAGAAACACAAATGAATATTAAAGATGCATTTTGAAAACTAAATACTTGATGAGAAAAACTAAGTCTGTTTAATGAGGCTTTTCTCCTATATAAAAACATCGGTCACATTATTCACATTTTACATTTACTTTGTCATATCTGCTCCTTTTGCTAAATAAACAAAAGCGTGCCAGCATCGAGTTCAAAACTTCCTGTTATCAATACTTGGGGTGTTAAAAAAAAAATTACAATGCAATCAAATAATAAGGTAAGATGAGGTTTGACATTTAGCGCAGGGGTTTAAGCTCTCGCTCCTCCAACAACATGTAAACAGAAAAAGACATGAAAAAAACATGTCACTGAGGTTTCCCCAAATTGGGCAGCCTGTGTCAAAATCCTCAAATACTGCAGAGAAAGCTTGTTGAACAGAAAATACTGCTGTACTCTGCTCCCTCTGGGGACATTCGTAACATAATCGTAACAGACTCGTGGAAGCACAAGCAGCCATGTCCACCAGGACTGAGAGGAGGTAGGAGGTTAGAGGAGATGGACAGTAACAAGAATGAAAGCGTTACCCAGCTGTTTAAAAAATAATTAACTGAGGGGAGAGACTTTTCATGTCCTGACCCCATCCCTGTGCAGAAGAAGTTAGTCATGAGGTTGCTGCTGGTTATTTGCAGGCTGGAATCAATGCAAGGGTCATGCAAACAGTACGCAGGCAGGTTCATGCATTGTGTGCCTCAGTCTAGCCCTGCCAGCAGGAGGGGGGGGGGTCAGTGTGGGCCACAGAAGGACCAGGCCAGGCCGCACATGGCTATGGGCAGGTCACTGGTGTACCAGTCATGCAGTGATATTGCTGTTAAAGGAGACGAGAGAGAAGTTAGGATGAGATGGCACGACTAGTAAGCAAACAAAAACAAACATATGCTCATGACATATACACAAATAAAATTAATATAAACATCAATACTGTAATTTCTGGACTATTGAGCGCACCTGAATATAAGCTGCACCCAGTACAATTAAAAAGAAAAAGATTTTGTACATATAGAGACTGCACTTGTGTACACGTGGCGGGTGTCCACATTGTAACATGAGATATTTACACAAAGATAAAAAAAAAACAACAACTTTTAATTAAATACATACTGGTAACGTACACAAATGCATGCAGTAAATGTTTTATACTGACCCCAGTGGACCAATGAAACCAAGTTTCCAAAATTACCGAACGGGTAATTTCATTGTTTGGATTTATTTATTTTTTAACCAGTATTTATAGATGTAGTCTCATTGAGTCACGAGGGCCCATCCCCCATGAGAGATGTGTATTGTGCAGCTCTGAATGCACGTGTGGGACAAAACTAAATGTTTTGGCTGCATGAAGCTCGTTAGCTCATTAAAGAAAAATAAAAAAATATTTGAGAAGTTAGCCTCAGCATTGTACAAGCAGCAGTGTTCAAAATGTGTGAAAAAAGCAGCGGTTTATAGTCCAGAAATTACGGTAGATTATTCATGTTATTCCCTTAAATGACAAGAATGGAATAAAAAAAAATGGTTTAAAGAGGCTGAAAGCAGAAGATGAGTGTTGATACGAACTTCCTATGTAGTGTTCAGTGACACAAACACTCAAAAAATAAAATAAAAATAAAAAAAATCCTATGATTAACCAGCAATAACTGGTTCTAATGGAAGAGAAAATCTGCTTTAACGTGCAACACTGAACACTGCCAGCTTCTTCAATAGTCCTGGAGGTTTTCAAATCTAAAACATCTTTGTGGTTGTGTCATTTAAATGGGAAACTGCAGAATTTCTTGAATAAAATAATTTATACAAGGTTAAAAAGAAAAACGCTGACACACATTTGGCTGTCCGACATAATTCTGTAAATGCTGGTGGAGCTAAAACCAGTGGTTCAGCTAAACAGTGGCTCCTGATGATTCACTAAACAACCTATGATGCACAGCAGCATTTAAAATCAACCTCACTGTGGATTGCACCTTTGGAAACAACTTAAAAACCCAGTGAAGTGGCTCATCTCAAAGAAAAACATCCCAAATTATTGCTTTACTTTTCATCCAACAGTTTGCTGTTGTCTCCCATACAAGGTAATCCTATTAAATCTATAAAATCAGACACAAGTTAAACACCGAAGCATTAATACATCTTCCTATGACTCTGTAGCTTAAGACAGATTTAAAGTCAGATGATAAATTCTAACATTGTTTCCTTAAAGCTACAACATTAGAATCAAAACGTTACGCAGGACAGTCGGTTCCTGTCAAAAGCAAAAGTGACCGTCAGATATCACAGGTAGAGACGTGCATCAATGCTGCATGGAAAGGCAAAACAGTCCCTTTTATCAAAAGTGACAGTATCTTTTCAAGAAGGTGCAACTCTTCTGAGTCCAGATTATCTGTTTGCCACTCAGAACAAGTTCAAGTGGTGGCTGAGACGGAGGAAGAGGGGATGGAGTGATTAGTCTTTCTGTCAAATACGCTGAGGTTTGAATATGGTCAATGTCTTGCATCTTGGAGTAAAAAGAAAGATTTAAGAAAAAAAAAAAAGATGCAAGATTCAGGCTTGCCTGGAATCTTTACCTCATGGATCTGATTGAGAAGAAAAACAGAAAATCATTAAGAAGAGTGCAGAAAACCTTCTGTAAGAAATGGAAACCTGCTGAATGCAAACTCAGGGGACTGAAGTTTGTGTTGTGGGGCTCTTCGCCCGTCTACCTTGTGGTAGCTGGCTGGACGTGACCTGGGTAGGAGCGGCGTGAGCTGGTGGCTTGTCTCTGGCGGGCCAGGAAGGACTGACCAGAGCCGGTGTTGGCGAGTCTGTCTTCAGCCGCCTTCTTCTGCATAGACATGCCCTGGGAAAAGAAAAAAAAAATGATTGGAGAAGCAAAATCCATTTTAAAATACTTGAAAATGTATGACTGATGAACTCTAAACCAGCAAATGATCTCAAACAGACAGATTAATTAAAGCAAGGTTTTGGAAATACAGTCTGTGGTGAGATTGAGATTAACTCTAGACATCTCTCTGATTCCAGCAGCAGGATCATGTACAGTTTTATTTAATAATCCCTTATTTGGTGTTTTGATTGTGGTGCTGGCAAGACATGTCCAACAAGATTTATGTGTTTGATTTGGTCGAGAATTAACGTTTCAAAAGTCACAGAAAAGCTTAGTCCATTTCTCTATTACTCTGACAACTTAATGCGCCTTAGTTGATGTTGGATGAGAGCACGTTAGCCTGGAAGGAATGACACTCATCAGAACAGAATTGGTTCATCGTGGGGGAAAAGGACAATCAGTCAAAACTATCTTGTTCTAAACTTTTGTCTTGGGGAGTGAGTGAACTCAAATCATGTCAGCAAAGTACACATTTCTCTCCTTTTATGTAACTTGAATGAACTTTATAGGGTTGTAAAGTTACAAAACAGTCTGTGCTGCTCTCTAGTGGTCAACTTGATTTAAGATTCTTGATTTGTAAAAAGTTTTAATTGTAGAAACTGGAAACACAATATGGAGAATGCCATAATAACACATACAGGTGGTTTTCATTACTTGTCAGTTATAATCATCAACGTTAAAATAAACAAACATTTGAAATATCAGTCTGTGTGTAATGAATGAATATAATATATAAGTTTCACTTTTTTTGAACGGAATTACCAAAATAAACTTTTTCATGATACTCTAATTTTATGACCAGCACCTGTATACGGTATAGTTAAAATAATAAAAACTATGACTGTTTTTCAGACCTTAACATACACATTTTACTTGTGGAAACTGATTGAAGTCAGGTTGGAATGAATAATTGAATAACATATTTTGTCTGCTATGACTAAATGAATGTTTATCCTTAGTTTAGCTTAAATATTAATTTTGCTTATACAGTATAACCAAACCAAAAATTAGAAGATTTATCAAACAAAAATTAACACACACACGCAAAAACAAACAAGAATAAATAAATTACTGTAATTAATTAAATAAAAGAGCAGCAGGGATAACTTCAGGCTATACATATGTGCCCTTCTTACCATATTGTACCAAGCTGAAACAATTAATTTCTCCTCGTGATCTCTCTGGCTCTTTGCTTTGTCCATTTCTTTCTGCATGAAGAAAACAACAAGAAAAAATTAAACAATGCAAGAATTTGCAACTACATTTATTTTTAAAGAAGTGTATGACAACGGATGGTGTCGATTTTGTTGTTTTACCTCCAGTGAATGCAGCATTCTTTCCTTCTCCTGTAGCTGGTTTTTCAGAGCTTGGACTTCTGGACCTGAGCCCTGGTTCTGCTTTGGGTCCAGAGTCCGAATAACCTGCACAGAAAGATTTACATCACATTCGTATGTTTACAATTAAATACAACTACAGTACAGCTTGCAAAAATATTTCAAACTTACACTTTTGGCTTTTTCAAGGTATTTCTTATATCTCTCTTCCATCTGTTTCATCTCTTCATCCTTTTTTTTCAAAGCTTCTTCTAGCTCGTCCACTCGGTGGGCTACCAGGAAAAACATTTTGATTAGCTCGTTCTACTTTGCCTCAATGAGTAAAATACTTCAATGCAAGTACAGACAAATGTCTGTGCATCCTCCTGCAAAGCCAAAGCTTCATTTAGTCATTTTAAAGAAAATGACCCCAATCTGACCACAAATTATTGGGTTACAGTTTGATATAGTTTTCACTGATCAAGAGCAGTGATCGTGTTTCTCGTCCTCAGATCTAGCAGTGATGGAGGAATGACAGCAAAAACAAGCAGCAGGAGAACATGAAGGTCAACAGACTTTAGATATTCCACATTCGTTGAGGACTCACAGCTGGCGGCATATTTTGGCTCCATCTCATCGATTAAAGCGTTCTTCCTCAGTAACTCGTTGTTCAGCTCATGCAGTTTTTCCCTAAAGCAAAAAAGGGTTTGATTATAAGAGATGTGACTTATCTCATGTAATTTACATGAAAAAAAAAAAAAAAAATCCAGATTTAATAAAATAAACCGTACTGGATCACTTACATGTGTTCATCATATTTCTTCTTAAGGACAGAAGACTGAAAAAAGATAAAGAAAAATTGTTTAAGAAGTAAACTACTTGCAGAAACAGTGCCATTCATTTTAAAGGAATTGTCATAGAACTGCATTTCTATAAATATCCATCAGAGGGCAGTGTGGACCCATATTTTATGAAAACTTTTAGAAACTTCTACAATGAAGTGCTCAGCCATCTTGCAGCTGCATTTATTATCAACATTTGAACCATTTCAGGGGATACACAAAGAGAACAAAATAAATGAGTTACTTACATCATCTGCTTTAGAACCCTGTTCTTGAACGGTTTTTTGGAGTTCTTCTACCTGACCCTGTTCCTCCATCAAGCGTTGATTGGTTATTCTAAATAAAACAAGCAGATGAAACGCTTTGAGAGCTTAGTTTTTAACAGCAAGGAGCAAACTGAAAGATGCAGAAAGATGGATTAAAATAAAAAATCTTTGTGGACAAACCAATAGGTTCTCATCCACGTTCCAACAGAGAAGTGTTTCTCTCGTTTCCAAACAAATCAAAAGAATCAAGGAGGCGATATTTTGTTTTTGCCCTTTTTGTGTTAAAAATCCAATGAAAGTGCATTTTCTATTGTTAACCATTTCCATAAGGGTTACATATGAGTACAACACCAGTACTATGAGTGTTGGTGTGCTTAGAGCAAACCTGTTTTCTGTCTCCAGTTCACTCTTTCTTCTGTTGGCGTCTTCTAGCAGACTCTGCAACAGCGCAATCTTCTCGTTGTCAGATCCCTCGTGGGCCAGCTTCAGCATCTTGTTCTCATGTTGAAGACGAATCAGGTGCTCTCTGTAGAAACACATGAGCCAAAACAAAGCAAGTCAAAACACTAAGTGAGCCCTGCAGTTTAGTCAATAAGATGTAGCACAACTTGCAGACAACGTGACTCCATCACGACACAGTGCCTGGGAAGTTTTCAGGAAGAAAACACCAAAACTTTAAGCTAAAATATAAAAATACAGCTAAAATGTGTTCCTTTAAATTATAGCAAGTGACTAAAAAGAGATAGGGTCACAAAAAAAAAAAAAAAAAAAAGAGGTGCAAATAGCTGCATTTTCCAACAGAAATTAAATACGAATCTATAACAATATAGATAAGAGTGCACAATTTACCCAAATACATGGATACGCAACGTCTAACTACAGGTTTTTTGATGAAATCATGGATACGCAACGTCTAACTACAGGTTTTTTGATGAAATATCATCCACGCTTAATCTTATTTCCATGTTCAAAAGCTTTCAGGATGTAGCATCCCCTCAAAAAACAAAGTTTTGATAGTTTCTGCCTTGTGGACTTCAGTAACTCAAGCTTGTTTTCCTAAAGCAGCTTTTTGAAGATTAGGATTTTAGTACACATTCAAAAGTGGTATGGATGATTTATTTAGTGAAAAGATAAATAATAAAAAAATATATTCTGCCCTCTTAAAAGCTGTTGGCATCTCACACAATTTCTGGAGAAAAAGATGCAAACAAAACAACAAGCTACTGTATTTTTCAGACTATAAGACACTTAAAATTCTTTAATTTTCTCAACCGTGAGCCTTATAATCCAGTGCACTTTATGTATTAATTCTGGTTGTGCTTACTGACCTCAAACTGATTTTATGTGGCACATGGTGCTAAAAAATCTGTCAAAATGAACTTGTTTCGCTTAATGCGCCTTATAATCCAGTGTGCCTTATAGTCCAAAAAATACGGTAACCTAAATCAGTAAAGCTAAAGAAAAGTATTAATTAAAGATTTGGACAATAGTGTATACTTGTAACTCGCTGTATACTGTATATTTGTATGATTTTTCATACGTTGCTTCATATTTGCTGCTTTGCTTGTCAGCGATAATACAACTTGCCCATTTCCCACAGTGCATCCTGCTGTCATGTCTTTCTCAAATAAGTGTCTCCCATAAACCAAAATATCGACGTGAAAAATGCCAAAAGACACATTTGTTTACCGAATTTCAGGGGTGGTGATCTCAGCAGCCAGTGAGTCAGAGCCGTCGTTGCTGCCCAGTGGGAACAAACCTGGACCAACACAGAACGGAGGTTAACCACATTTCGATCTATGAAAATGTCAAGACATCCTTTGATGGCCAAGTCATCTTTTTACTTGACGTTAGCCGTCCCTCTTGAGCCTGGACACAGTGTAGCTCTTCAATAGTCTCCTTCAACGAGTCCCTTTCTGTCCTCATACGCTGCCAAGGAGACAAAGATACAACATTTGCGAACAGAAGTTTAAAGAAAACAGAGCACGAATACATTTGTGTACAAATGAGCCAAATAAAGTACTCACATCTTTTTCTTTTTGTAGCGAGTCCACTTTCTCTTTGACACGTTTGTACTCAAACTCCATCTTGTCAGCCTTTTTAGACTCCTCCGACAGCCTGTTCTGAAGTTCAACCACCTGCGCAGAAAGAAGACAGGTGCACTTCACAAAGTGTAGAACTGGTGTTTGGGAGCGTTGTATATCCAACATACAGTAAGGGGAAAATCATAATTGTGTGCCAGTACGATCGCTGCTGGTGAGGTACCTGTCTCTTGTAAGTCTCCAGCTGACCCTTTGTAGCGTTAGCTTTTCGAAGCTCTTCCTCCAAGCTGACATTGGTCTGCATCAGGACTGTGTTCTTCTCTTCCAAAAGTTTAATCTAGAGCAAAAAAAAAAAAAAACAGCGGACTTATTTGTGTTTTGTCTTGCATGGATGCAACGTCGCCACTATTTTCCTCTAAGCATAAAAGGGGTGACGATGTCTTTGCAACCTGAGAAAGCTCAATCAAGGAGTTCAGCAAGTGACTGCATACCTGTCTCCTGAGGAGCCCCATGTCCTCTAGTTTTTTTTTGTAATGCTCTACTGTGCCCTCCAGTTTTGACACTTTGTCAGACGAGTGCCTAAAAGTATAAAAACAAAACTTTCAAACAACCAAACACGGGAAAAAAGGAGGTGCTGCTTTATTAAGTGAATGTATAATGTTACATTTGTTAGGGTAAAAAGTCTATAAGTACAAGTTTTTGTAAGCTGCCACAATTCCTTCCATCTAATCAATAAATTAGACACTTTTAAAGTGAAAAATTAACTATTTTTGCATCAAATTGTATTTTACTCTAAAATGTAATTTCCAAAAAATGCACAAATATCTCAAAAACAACGAATGTCATCTTTAAAACAGATTTTTTCCCCACTACTCATCACCATAAGAAGCAACTCTCTTATTGCTTTATGTATTTGGTTTGCGTCCCTCAGATAAATCTCACTGAGCTGACAAACACTATCTGCATCCTAAACTTACCTGAGGACATCCATCTCATCCTTGAGAGACTGCGCTTCATCAGCCAGAGTTGTGAGCTCTTCGTTCTGGGATTTCACATCCACAAGTTCTTTTTCAAGCTCCTCACAACGAATCCGGTAGTCGTCTTTTGCTGCCTCCAACCTACAGAAAATTGAGAACCATAATGATCATTACATACAAAGACTTGATATGGAAATCAGTCCGTTCAATTATAACTCATTAGATGATGATGGCTTTGTGTATTGCAGCTCCTCACCTGAACGTTTCCTCCTGGAGCTGCTCCAGCTGTGTTTGCAGCTGGAGATGTCTGCGTCCAGCAGGGCTGTTTATGTCCTCTATGGAGTCAGACTGGTTGAGTCTCTCCATCAGAACCTGGTTTTCGGCCAGCAAGCTGCTTTTTTCTTCTTGCAGAGCTGCCACCTAAGGAAGTGAGGGATGTGAAGGGGAGAGTAAAGATGGGACAAGAGGGATCGGTGGAGAGATGATGCATAGGGGTACAAAGAAATAGCAGGGTGGGGGGGGGGGGTGTG
>JARVLU010000528.1:21240323-21254007 GCA_031762415.1 Simpsonichthys santanae | reverse complement strand
CTAAAAACATGGGAAAAAATCCATAAATAAGTCGCTTCGCTGTATAAGTCGCAGGACATGAAAATCAGTTAAAAAAACTGCGACTTATACACCGGAAAATACGGTACTTGCTTTGTTTTCTGGAACCCATTGATCTATTATGTCCCTGTATTTCTTACAAGATGTTTACCAAGCTGTTGCTGTTGGGTGATTTGAAAACAGTACTGAGAATGAATTTTTAAGCAAATTTCAAATACTGAAGAAGAGGTTGTGAGGACAGAAACCAAACTGTTTGGGTCTGTGCAGCCTGATGTTTTCAGCTCAGCAGGGTGCTTTTTTTTTTAACAGAGCGAGACTTGGAAAAACAACAAACAGGTAAAAAGAATAACAGCGATCATCTCTCACACACACTGATTCATCAACATACATTCTAAACACTGTTGTATTTTTCAGCGTCACGTGCACAACTCGGGCTGGTTTAAGATTTCTAGTCAACCCCTGTTTTAGGACTAAAAGAGCGTCCTGAGAAAACCAACAGATCCACTGGAGAGCATGTCCCAGCCAATAACCAGCCATCCGTCCGTCCGTCCGTCCATGCATCCAACCATTATCTTTATCTGCTTCTTCCATTTGGGATTGCAGGGATCATTGGTGCCCATGTCCAGCTATCTCTGTGCAAGAGGCAGGGACACCCTGGACAGGTCTCCAGTCCATCACAGGGCCACAGAGACAAACGAGGCAAACAACATTCACTCTCTCATCCACACCTATGTACAATTTAGAGTTACCAATCAGTTTAACATGCATGTTTTTGGTCTGTGGCAGGGAAACTGGAGTACCCGGAGAAAACCCACTTATGCACGGAGAGAACATGCAAACTCCACCCAGAAAGGCCCCTGGCCAGGATTCAATCTGCTGACCTTCTCAGTGAGAGGCAACAGCTCTACTAACTGAGCCACCGTGCCATCATGAATGAATGCTTAGTCGGTTCCTAAAATTAATATACAGAAATGACAGGTGTCAAAATGGACACCGAACTGTGGAGTTAAAAAAAAAAAAAAAAACACAAGTGGATTTTTTTAAAGCAATATACTTTATGTTCCAATAAGGCAGCAAAGTGACACAACTGGTAAAGCTGCTGCCTCTCAGCGAGCAGGTCCCTGGTTCAAATCCCGGTCCAGGGGCCTTTCTGGGTGGAGTTTGCATGTTCTCTCTGTCCATGTGTGGGTTTCCTCCGGGTACTCCAGTTTCCTCTCACAGACCAAAAACATGCATGTTAGGCTGATTGGTAGCTCTAAATTGTTTCTAGGTGTGAGTGAGAGAGTGAATGGTTGTTTGTCTCTATGCCCTGTGATGGACTTGCTAACAGTCCAGTGTGTACCCCACCCCTTGCACAGTGATCATGGGCACCAGTGACCCCCATGACCCAAAAATGGAAGAAGCGGGTAAAAGATAATGGATGGATATTCCAATAAAAAGAAAACATGTTTTAAAATACGTGGGAATTAGAATATTAGTATTTGCCTGGAAGGATTCAGCTACATGGAAAACAAAAGCAAACTTAAATTAAAACTATGCAATTTTTAATGTCACAAGTTTCTTATGTTGACATGTTTCACACTGATTTCTAGGGGTTCTCTTGCTAGAGGACACCCTTTCTCCTCTTCTGGTTTACAGGCCTGCTGTCGCGCCACGCTGCACACCTGGAATCACTTCCTCCTCATCAGTGGACTGAATAAAAGCTTCAGTGATTCAGTGCCACGCCCCCTTTTTCCTTGAGCATTTCCACATGGTTCAGAGCATTGTTGTAGCATGGTTGACTCTGTGTACAAAGTATTTTTTTGCAACTCTGAGCTGACCTTTATCACCTTCTGTGAACAGTTCTGCTTAAGAACCTTTGTTTAGATGGGAGGTTTGCTATGGGGTTCTCTGCCATTTTATTTTTTAACTAACTTTCTCCTGTTTGAATAAACTGAACTGAAAACTGTTTTGTGGCCAGGAATTTAGGAATTATAGTTTTTTGTTTTGTTAGATAAGAGGAAATTTTGTTTTCTAGCCAGAAGGGAAATTCCCATTTGTTGTTTTGGCCTTGGAGATCCTAAAGTTCATGGCTTCCCTTCTGTCTGTAACATGCCAAAACTCTTCGATGATTAAATTAGTTTAATGTCAAATTGGGTTGTTTTTGAATTTTTAGCTTTGTTTAGTTTATAATTTGTGTTACACCCTGTGCCTCCTAGACTGGAGGGTTGTAACATACACATTCACTGATTTGTAATAGTTTTCCATCAGTCTATTCAAAAGTCAATGACATGGTGTTTGTTGGATTTGTGACAGTGAATATACAGGACTATTACATGTTGCGTTGCCCTGTTTTTCAACAACTACTACAATCCAACAAAGTACTTCTGTGTTGACTGACATCAGATTTCTATCAGCCATTTTCCTCACAACAAATTTACTTTGTTTTACATTTTAATAGCACAGTTTCAGATGCTTTTTGTATTTGTATTTTTATTTTTTTTCTGAAATACACAATCTGAAGTATATAAACCTCATGAAATACTTTACAAGCTACAAAACATTGTCTTGATTTATGTCTGTTGGAGCACCTATGGTCCTAATTTCTACATATCTAATCAGAGAACAGGATCTGTGGTTTGATTGTTTTTTTTTTTTTTTTTTTTTTTTTTTTTTTTTTTTTTTTTTTTTTTTGAAAATGACTCCATGAAATTGAAACAGTCATATTTTCGATTACACCATACTTCACGTATTTGGATTTTTAGGCTTAAGGGTGAAAATTGAAATTGTGATTTTATGCAGTTACTTGAGTCATATTGGTGGGTGGAAACCTCTGTTTAGCAGTTGTGAACCTAACTAACATGAATGCTGTGGAGTTCAAATTATTTTACACCACTCCATCTTAGAGTTGCATTCAGGCCAAAAAAATACAACCCGACCCGATAAATTAACTGTAAGTACAGGCCCAAACCCCAAAAAAACCTCCAGACTTTTGTTTTAATCAAGTTTTTTACTGCTTTTGTAAGCAAATCAGTTTGACATGATAGTTTTAAAAATGTAACATAAGGAAAATAAATTTCTTGTTTAGTAACATCACCAAAGGATACATACAAAAGGAAATAACTCTAAAAATAGGCAATTATACAGATGAACAAAATATTTTGAGAGCAAAATTATTTGGAAAAATATAGAACGTCTTGTTTTAATTGAACACGCTATTTGCTTCGGCTTTTGTGCTTCAGATGCTGCAACTTCCTTCACTGCAGATGACAGCAGGGTGGAGTGGGACGCACACGGCCGATGATCAGGTGGTCCATCCGGCCGGTCAGCAGACGTGTGCGGCCGATGATCCGGTTGTTCTTTTGAAGATTAACACAACTTCTTTCATTTGGCCAGTCAACGAACGCACGCGGCCGATGATCCAGTTGTCTATCTGAAGCTTAACACAACTTTTTTCTTTTTATTACCCCCTTTCAACCAACAGTAGGACCCGAATATGCACCTGACCTGACGCTCGTCTGCAGGTTTCACTGTGCTGGCTTTGTAGAGTAAGTTTTCCCATTTTTAGCTGCTGTTTAATATTTTCCAGCTCCATTATGCTGCTTGTTATGGGTCCATTGCAAATCCTCAAATGTGTGATAAGGGCGGGCGGGGCCACATGCGCAATTAAAACCACATCAAAAGCTCGAGCCCAACCTGACCTGCCCATCAAGCACATCATTTTGGCCGACCTGACCCGAAATTCGGGTCGGATTGGGCTGGGGGCTCGGGCCAAAAATCGCAGCTCTACTCCGTCTGACTAATTAACTAATAAACATCTAGCTTGTCAAATCTTGTTCTATGTCTGTTGTACAATTTTGCTGCCACCGCACTAGTTCCAGTGGTTTTTCCCACTTCTGTTTCAATGAGCTTCACAGAAAAACAAGATGAGCTTATTTTAAGTCATATTTGGTTTTAATGCTTCCACTTACGCTTTACATTGGCCCCGGTCTGATCAACTGTGTTTAACCCTGCATCGAGGAGAGGACAATATAAAGACAACTGCTGCAATTTTATCCCCATTGGCCCCTTGGCAAATTGGCCCTTTATCAAACTGAGGCCTCATCTGTCAAGCCAAAGACAGGTATTGAAATTGCCCCGTTTGCTACAAATCAGACCGATGGATTAGCCTTTCCCTCCGACAAGGCCGTCATCACTCTATAGTGGCTGCAAGGAGGAGGAGGAACGAGGCCATTTGAGAGACGCTCCTGTGTTTTTGCTAATAGAAATTGTCTAGTTGAACTTTCAGTGACCAGGAGCAGCCGGACAAGGGCCAGACATTTGGCCTGCATGTACCATGAATCTTTATTTGACATGCAGTCATCTGTTTCTTTAATGCTTTCCCTTTCTTTTAGTAATTTTACCCAGCCAGAATTCCATACATTGCACATCTACTTGCACGTCTTCACCCCTTCTGTTTTTTACTGCCTTTCTAATTCTTTCCACTCACTATCCATTCATTTTCTGTAGCCAATATATGCAAACAGGAAAAAAAAAAAAAAACCTTAATGATGGACAAGACAAATGGATGCTGTGCTCCTATCTCTGCCTACCCTGTTTCAAATATTATCCCTCTTGCTATGATTGATAGAAAGCAGCATTCAGGTAATATTTCATCATTTTCATAAATCATACAAGCATTCAAGGCCTAACCTAATATTCATCTGTCAATGTGTAAAATGCAACTGTTTTTCTGTGATCATTGTTACTGCCCTTTTTTTTTTTTTTTGGGTTTACTAATGTCAAGATTAATTGATCAATTGGTTAAAAAGGGATTTAACAAAGTTTCATGTTGTCTTTATGTGAAAACAGAGCAACAGCGTGATCGGTTCAACTATTGAGCTGTCATTTATTGGCATTGTTTCTTGGCAGCTGTGTTTTTGTGCATCTTCTCTGATCCGTTTTGTGGCTTTTGGGTTTGACTAAAGGCCAATCCACAATCTAATCCTCTTCTTAATTATGTTATACTCGCTTGGCTTTCATTTGATTAGATTCAATCACAGCACAATTAACCCACTCCGGTTTTATTCATAAGTCAATCAGAAACAGGAATATTATCTTCAATTGCAGGCTCTTCATGGGATACATAATGTTATTGTTTTATGAATTTGACTAGATTATTTGAGGCTTCTCTGGATTTTGTGCTTTTATCAAAGCATCACTTTAACCAGACTGTGAAGGTTCTAAAAAAAAAAAAAAAAAAAATTGTGGTTTTAAAAGTTAGGGAGGTACAATTCGCTTAGAACTTAATTTTATTTTTTGTCATTTTGGCAAATACTCACTGTTGTCTCTGCCAGATTAAAACTAACACTAAATATAAATATATTTGCCAGCTTCATTTTAACTAGGGATGCACAATATTATTGACAAGGTCTTGGTATCAGACGATAATGGCGATAAAGGTAAATATCGGACATCAGCCATTCCATCAAAATAACTCACCAAAATAAAAGGCACAGTTTTTTTTTTATATAGATTATATATTTATACATTGTTACATCCTTTTTGGCATCTGTATTTGATAGCAGGCCAAATTGACAAAGACCATGCAGAATAATGTGGTATTTTAACTCCACAGCAGAGAAAACTATATAGATTCTGTAAGTAGATCTAGGAAAAATATCGTATTGGTATCGGTTATTGACCAAATAAGTTTAACATATTGACGTATTGGATATTGGTCAAAAATCTCATATTGTGCATCCCTAATTTTAACGTGTCCTGAATGTATGAACTAGACATTATAACTAGACCATCGCTGCTTGTCCTTGGTGCCAGCCAAGAAAATAAAGCGCCATAAAATGCTAATCGAATTTAGGGGAAACCAATTCTAAATTTCATGAGCCTTATCTCGTCCTATCCCTTTGACTCACTTTATGTAAGGAGTTATCTGCCCAGTGGGGGAAGCAGGGGTGCAGAGCTTTGGTCTGTGCGGTGTTTGGGATGGGAAGAGACGAAAGTCTTAGGAGGAAAGAACACCCACACACAAAACGGACACCTGCAGAAAGTAAAACAGGTCAGGACTCCAGTGGTTTGATAACGCAGAGGACTCATGAATTAAAGAGCGCTGGTGGGAATATGACATTCTTTCTCTTCCATTCTGTCTATCAGGACTGCACTTGCTCACCAGCGAAATTACCTGGAGAGAAGCAGGTCCGATAAAGGACTGCCAGGGACAAGATTCACTCTGGTAATTTTGCTCTCCTTGTAAGGGCGTGCTGGCATTGAAAATTCTAAACACTTTTTTTTTTATAGCCATTTTGGAAAATTCGAGAGACAGGAGAGCTATATTATCATAATGGATCATTTGTATCTGCTTAAATACCTATTTTTCTATTGTGTCACAGCAGTCATTCTTCTGCAAATCATTCTGCATTGGATGGTTATTGGATTTACAAGGCTCATTGCGCTTAATTAAAGGAGCCAGTGGGAGTCTGTGTTCATCATTCCCAAAAGTTATATACGCTCACTTAAATGAAGGTTTCAAATGTATTTCATCATTTTGTATTCTGAGGCCCTCTGAATCCACCGTATAGCTCAAAGGAGCTTACTCAAGCAGATAAAAGGGCAAGAAAATCCTACGCTGTTGTTTGAGGTAAATTAGAACCGTATTCCTCTTTTACTCAGCTGCAAAGAAGCAAATGATTAATAAATAAGTGGTAATGGCAAAGCGGGGTGGAGATGCAATGGGTCTTCTTTCACTAATGATTGGTTTAAGTGACTCTTGTAATGGGCTGGGATGCATGGGACTATGATTTACGGGACTTCTTGCTGTTGTCGGGCTATTGAGGCAGCCTGAAGGGGCAAAATAGAAATTTGTGTTGTCTTTTTTTCTTCGCAAAACCGTTTGAAGTATCGAGATGCAGGCATGATTAATATGTCCACACATCGCTCTTTCTTGTACGCGCAAAGTCGAATTCTGCATTCTTAATGCAGTGTAAAGGGGAGAGGAGTGGCTGTGCTCTCAGCTAACCTTTAACTCAGTGCTGGAGACGCCACGGAGGTGCGTACTTGCAGAATGATGAACGGCGCTCACAGATGGAGGAGGTGGATGCAGTTTCTTACCATAAGACCCCCCTGAGTTAAAAGTTCACAAGTGGTGCCATGAAACAGAAATTCCACAGTCTAGTTCTATCTGATGCCTCTGGAGCAATATACATGAAGCAGTTATTTCTCACTTTGAAAAAAAAAAGTTATTTTCTCCTTCATGGGTTTTTTTTTTTTTTTTTTTTTGGTGGGCAAACAAAGTGAACGAGAGCCTGAAGGGAGGAAAAGGTGGGTAAATAGCTTTTCTAATGGAGTCCTAATCTGTGGAGGCAATCTGCAGAGAGCTGCCCCCCGGCTGCACGAGTTGGGATGATGAGAGGTGAGGTGACAGTGTTGCAGTTATTATTAGTGGTATCATTGATCAGACAGCCCCGCCATCAGAGCCGGAGAAGGATGATTGATTTGGCAGCTCCAGCCCAGCAGAGACAGGGAGACGGTCCAGGGCCAGTCAGGGAGGGGCTTGAGTGGATGGGTGGGAGAAAAAAAATCAAGCGGTGTGAGGAATATATGTGATTTAGCTCTTTCATGTAAATGTGTTAGGGTCTTGGCCATAGTTCAAGATGGAATGGCTTTTTTTGACAGATGTCATCCATCTCAGGCTATGACACAATCCAGATGGAGGAGTTTGTGTCGCAGAGTTAAAGAACAAAAAGTTACACAAGAAAGATCAGAAAATAGATCAATATCATTCCATGGCATTTTTCTGGATGTGTCTCCTTTAAGCCACGTAGCCTTTTTCATGGTCAAGCATTGACCCTTGTGTTTTTTTTTTATTTTTTTTTTTATTATTATTTCTTTTTACCACAAAATGAGCTGGATGAACTCTCTGTTTAATTCTGACACTGTGACAGACCTACGGTGGCCCAGAGGCCCAAATGAACATTTGAAAAAACAGAATTATATGTGGCCTAACCAGAAGTGGTGGAAAAAAAATAGAATTATGTTTCAAAAAACTCAATTGCATGAAGACTTCAACATAATTAATAAATTACTACTAATAATTAGGTAATAATACAAATTATACATACTAATAATATAATTATAATATACTGTAATTTTTTTTGTTGAAATGTAATTCTGTTTTTCCCCACCACCATTTAAGGTTTTCACCACTTCTCGTTTGGCCACTTCCGGTTTAGCTCAGTGTAATTTTTTTTTTTTTTTCCAAATGTAATACAGTTTGTTTTTTTCACCATTTCCTGTTTCCACCACTTCCAGTTGTCACTACTTCCGGTTTTCACCATTTCTGGTTTGGCTTAACATACATTTTGTTTTTTGAAATGTAATACAGTTTTTTCACCATTTCTCTTTTTAACTTCCGGTTCGGACACTTCCAGTTTTAACTACTTCTGGTTTGGCTTAACGTAAGTTTGGTTTTAGAAATGTAATTCCTTTTTTTTTTTTTTTTTTTTTTCAAAAAATTTTTTTTTCTTTTAAACCTCAGGGCCACCAACCATATAATTATCAGCTTTCAGCACTCTGGGACAAAAGATGGAGAAAAGAAAGCCTTAGTTGGACCGATTCTCAATTCAGCGTCTTCAGTGTCAATCATCTACCACTCATTACTGAAGACTCCTAACGTGGTATGAAATAAGATTGCATTGAAAATTAAGACTTTAAACCTGAATTCTTGCAGTTCAGTGAGACTGCAGAGGTTTGCTTTAAGGTACAACCAGCATGATACAAATCACTAAAAGCCAAGAGATATTGGAAACACGGGAGGCAATTTGGAAAAGAAAAATCAACTGTCAGTTCTTTTTTTTTTTTTTTTTAAACTTTTTAGAGCGACCTCACTGAGCTCACCTCCCAGCAGAAAGACCAATACATGTTGTGAGCATATCTGAGAACAAAGCAATCAAATCTAACATAAATACAATTCGAGCAAGAAAAATAAAACTATACAATTTTTATAACCGCTTCACAACAAAACCTACAGAGAAAACTGTGAGGCACCAATTAGTCATAAAGGCATCTACTCTTCTACAGACATTATTATTTTTTGTCTTTGAGCATAATTCATAATGTTTTATAAGTCTTTTTTTTTTCCCCAAGTGCGGTTATGCCCAGAGGTATGACAATAGGTGTCTTTCTTCAGAAGTTTCAAACACAAGCCTCCCTGACTGGAACTCCAAACACAAAATGACAAAATGTAAAACTGATGGCTCTGCTTGTGTGAAAACGTCGCCAGTGCCCAACAGTGACTAGATTGTTGTTTGACATGATGACGAGTGGTAAATCATGTCAGAGGGACGTGTCAAGAGATTTATCTGAAAGGAACAAGCTTTGAAAGTCACAACGTTTCATTTACAATTAATTTTCCTTAATGTAGCAATTGTTTTAAGGATATTATTTCAAAGTAGTATTATATAATTCAGTACGAGTGTTGCATGTAAATATATTCTTTTATCCAACCGATTTTATTGTCAAATAATAAGACAATATTCTCCATTTATGTACTTTTTTTAATTTAGGAGTTAAAAACATTAACACTTTCTCAGCATTTATCAAACTATCAAATTCCTAAAATGCAAAATCAGATTAAAATCTGAGCACTTTTAGTAAAGTTAATAGATTTAGAGTTTTTTTTATTTAAATGAAAATTACACAATACAAAATTTTGTAAAGAATGTAAAATTATTTTTTAAAATGAAATCACAATTCAAGTGAAATGTGATCACGTTTCTAAGATTTGAGCAATATATACAGTAGTTTTAAAACAAACATAAAAAAACAAACCAAAAAAAAAACAAAAACTTGATGCAAATGCTCCAGAAATTTAGTTTATATTTCAAGGTCAGTACTTCATGATGCACAGTCTTTTATTGTTAAAAAAAAAAAAAAAAAAAAAGTGTGAATATATAATAAATAAAAAACACACAATGACATAATTAATGTGTTAGTTTTCAGAGCTTTATGGCTTTATTTTTTAATCAGTGAAAATCCCATTTGAAGGAGTAACCAACTTTCCTGTCTGGCTCAGATAGAGGGCAGACTTGCTCTTGAGTCGAGCCTGAGTCTCAGCCAGTCCTAAGAAAACCCACATCAGAATCAGTCTTGTTCTTTCTGGCTCTGGAACAAACACTTGGGCTTGCTTTGAGGCGACTGCAGTGAAATATAGTCCGTAACCGAGCGGCGCAGGAGTGAAGAGAAATCATCACCAATTAATGTGGTGGATCGCTGTTTTCTCTCTCTGCTGACCCAACCAATAAGTTGAACTGCAGTAATCAATAAAAGTCGCCTGGATCTAGCCATGTTTACACACTGGACAACGCTCATGAACATTTGGTCCCTAAATTATTGAGGTTTTATGCTTAAGCTATTTCTTCTTGAAATTGCTGCTGTGACCTGGGAGGATTCCGTTTGGGCTGGAAATAAAATTAACCCCTGAAATGCCAATGTCCAGTCTCTGGTGGCTTGACTTTTCACAGATAAGTTAAAAAAAAAAAAAAAAAAAAGATTCTACAGACATCTCTTGGGTCAGTTTCACATCTGATAGTCCAGTAGACTGGGTTTGATTCTGGACCAAAATTTGGAATATTTGTTTACACTTCCAGCTGGTGCGGTTCACATTCACACTGCACTGAGTCAATCAAGCCAACCTGTTCCACCCCCTCGCCAGTGGTGGCACTGCACCAAGAACTACTAAAGGAAATGACACTAAACCTCTGAAGAAGACACTGATTGCAACATACTTCTGGAAATAAAAACAACAATGGAGTCGCGTCAAATTTGAGCAGTTTTAGGATTTCTGTTTTGGCTGTGGCTCATGTGCCAAACAAACATCAACAATGTACTCAGCATGAGCGGAAGATGAGGCACAAGACCATGGAGAATGTTTTTCACACTGGCTGAGACGGCTCCGTATGAGGTATGACAATTGTACAGTTATTTTGGTTGTATTTACACGGAATGCCCTGCGCTAAAGTCCACTTCCTGCTTTTGGAGTCTCAGGGGTCTGGGGGTTCTCCCTCAGAAATTTTTGAATAAAAAGTCAATCAATCAATCAATCAATCATCAATCAACTTTATTTATATAGCACCTTTTAAAAAAACCACAGGGGTAACCAAAGTGCTGTACAACAACACAAAAGACAAGTTAATTAAAACAATAAAAGCATACAAAGCAATAAAGATAAAAAAATACATATACTAGATTTACTGCAGGTGTATTAAAATGCCGTAAAAGATAAGATCAGGTGTTAAAAGCCAAAGAATAAAAATGTGTTTTTAAAAGAGATTTAAAAACAGGAAGCGAGGAGGCCTGTCTGACACTTAATGGTAAGTCATTCCACAGCCTGGGAGCAATGACAGCAAACGTTCTGTCACTTCTGAGCTTCAGCCTAGTTTTAGGGACTGTCAGCAGTAGCTGATCAGCTGATCAGTAAAGTAAAGTAGATGTGATTTCCTGCATTATGATGTATTTTAACTGGTTGTTAAAAATCTACGTTTACCTACATTTGTAAACACTCTGCTTCTGTCAAGAATCCTATCCCCTCTTACTTGACGGTTCCAAGCCCGGCTCTTCTCCACTGAATCATTGTCCTCGTTGTTGTCTGACTCCACGTGCCTCCTCCATCTGTTCATGGCAGATGCCTGTGAGCTCCTGCCCGTGTACAACTTCCTGGTTAGCTCAGCACCCGACCCCACCACTCTTTCAGGGGCTGAGATTTTTGTTAAGTGGAAATGCTTACTTGAAGGTGCAGCTTGCATGTGATATTAAGAAGCTCGTCATTGGCTGTTGTGTTTAAAATGAGTGTTTATGTAATTATTTTCAGTTCCACATATCCAATATGGTTTTTGTTTTTTTGGTTCAAGGCAGTCATATTTGTTCATAACTTTAGTATTAGTAAGCCTGAGAGTTACCAGATCCAAGCAAACTGTTACTGGAACACACCCTGTCAAAATAAGATTTCTCGGATCCTGTTCTGGAGGATCCAGCTCAAATTAAGCCCTACCTGTTAGGTCAACAGGTACTTGGCCCCGGTTTAAAAATTCCACCCCTAAATGGCCTCAGTTGTATAAAAAATTTTGGCTCCACCAATGTTTTATTTTCGCACAAACAGAACAAATACAATATCAAGTCTTCAGCTGACTGCTTCATTGTCAGAACTACAGTTTAAAGACCGTCTCATTGTCTGAACATTTGGTCTGTGCTTTTTATGGTTTAGGGCTTTAACAATGTCTTTAAATAGCATGTAAAATGCATGATAACTCAAGACCAAATGATGTGCATGACCTCTAAGAATAAAACTTTCCTTGAAAAAGAATAAAATAAAAAAATACAAAAGTCTTGACATCATAAATCCCTTGATCACCTCTTTGTACCTCATAGCCTTTCCTGATCTTATAAAGCTGCTCCTTTTCATTGAAGCTTTATGCACTTTATTCTAGGACACTCATCCATTTTCTTTTCTTTGCAGCACTGTTAGGCTGCAGGTTTCTGTTAACTGAAATTGGTAAAATAAAACAAAATATGCCTTTTCTTTGCATAAATTAGCATTTGTTTTAACCACAAATTACTTTCTCATTTTTAGTTTGTACCCAGTGCTCAAGTTTGTTTGAAAGTGTATTGTGCATTGTTTCACATGATAAATGTAATCATATATGCTCTGCTGGGTGGAAGGTGCAGCCGTCTATTGTAGCCTTTTACTGTTTTTATATCCATTATGATGCCACGATAATTGCCTCAAGGAAATTGTTCACTCTGTCTTGTTCCTGCAGATGCTGCCCTTTTGTACTGAACTCTGCTTCTGTGATTTAAGTGTTTTCACAATACATTTAGTTTTTAGACATTTGCGGGGATGTCTGAAACTTGTAAAAGAAAATATGTAATTTAAAGCTGAAGGCATTGATAAGTTGAATTGTTTTTTTGTTTTGTTTTTATTTTTTCCTTCACAAAGACCGACATAATTTGAATAAAAATCATATTTGTGTTATTCATGTATCAGTATAAAATCCTGAAAAGCTTCTAGTTTTAATTTATTCCTTAATATTTTATATTTTCACATTATTGTTTAAAACAAAAATAGAATTTGTTCTTTTTTAACTGACTGAGTTAATGTTTTTTTTTTTTTAATTTCAGTATTTCAAGCATCTAAACATGTTTAAGGAGTCTTTGGTTTTATTTCATAACTTTTTTTTGCATGTTAATTTTTTTAAATGAAAAAAAGCAGTGTCTGGTTTCCAGTAACACTCATTTATAGATGATACAGCGGTGCTGGGATGCATCACAAACAATGATGAGTCCAGCTACAGGCAAGAGGTGAAACACATGGAGAGCTGGTGCAAAGAGAATAACCTTGACATCAATGTGATGAAGACGAAGGAGATGGTTGTGGACTTCAGATGGAACAAACACACAAACACTCCACTGAACATAGGAGTATCTGCAGTGGAAGTGGTCTCCAACTACAAGTACTTGGGTGTGCACCTGAACAACAACCTCAGCTGGAACAACAGCACCAGTCTGATCAAGAAAGCTCATCAAAGACAACTTTCTCAGATTGCTGAGGTGAGCTGGTCTGGGAAGCTCAGTCCTCACCTCCTTCTACAGGTGTGCAGTGGAGAGCATCCTGAGCTCCAGCATCAACGTGTGGCATGGA
>JARVLU010000528.1:21183498-21230503 GCA_031762415.1 Simpsonichthys santanae | reverse complement strand
ACTGTGAAGCGCTTTGGGGTCCCTCATGGGGGCTGGAAAGCGCTATATAAGTAAGCTCCATTTACCATTTACCATTTTTTTTAAAGGTCAGTTGGCTGTGGCAGCTATCTTGACCAGTAGTTTACCAGTTGACATAAACTGGCTCTGTAATGAGGCGCACACGTTTCTTCCCTCTCCCTGTTCTCCTCCTGCCTTTTTGCTTTCTGTGTATCGGAGCAGCTCCTATTTTTACACATCTTCCGAAATGAAAGTTACTGTTTTGGATCGGACCAACAGGACTTTCGACGCAAATGACAAAATATTTTCAACAGCGTCCTGGAGAACCCTCATCTGCTCGGCCGAGATGCATGGGGGTGATGTGTCTACCTCTGCTGCCAATCGAGGATGTCAAAATTGCATATAATTGGATTTATGATAACAGTTTTCCTGTTTTAGGAATAGTCTGGATCTTGGTTTATCAACATACAAAGAAGAAAGTCGCCGCTAATTTGGCCCTCGTCAGGCTGCTGCCAAAAGTTTGGTTCGTGCTTTGAGGACTCAAAATCAGCTGATTTATGAGCAAAACCGTAAGTCGGAAGTGATTTGAACCGCAAATCACCTGCGGCTTTGGGAATCATCCGCATGAAAACGAACTTTAAGAGGCTCATAGGCACGGAGCAATAGAATGCACCCCAATCTGGCAACCCAATCTGGCCATTTAGGACCTTGGAAGTACCAGTACGGACTCAAAGGCTGACAAGAAAAAATAGTCTTCCTGAAGAAATCAACAACTGTGGATTATCTGAATCTGACTCCCTGGTTGGCCTTGAAACAGGCCAACTTATCAATTTCTCCTGGGAAATGTGTAAACCAAGGAAAAGCTCTGTCTATCGCAAACCCCGCCCTGTGAAGGCTTATCAGAACTATACCAGCTGACCATGGTCTTATCAGGACAATAGACTATCTGTTAGTGCTTTGTGGACTGCCTTGCCATCAAATGTTCATAAATGTATTTGCTGGCAGAGATTTTTAATGTCTTAAATCATGTCCTGTTAGGACAAGGTGTGAAGAGATCTTTTTTGTAATGCCACCATCCTCTCTTTGTGGCTTTGTCTCTTTTTCAAGCTAAACAAAATGTATTCTGTAAAGAAGGTTGCGCTTTATAGCAGCAGCTACGTGCACTCCGCCCATCTTTCGGACAACTGCACGGACATCTTCTCGTTGTATCTCAATGCAATGATAATAAAGCTTATTCTGATTCAGAACATTTAAATAAAATACATCCAGCTGTTTATAAAATATTTCACTGACAATAACAAAAACAACAACAACAACAAAATAAATCATTACAATACTTATAGGCAAAGATTTAAACACAAATACTGTGTGATCAGTTCAGAGATCAGTCTCAGCTACTAACAAACTCAATTTTAGCTCAATGTCTGTAAAATTGACAGCGACTGTCATTTTTTCATTTTAGCTTTTGCTTTGCTGTGGCGGCCATATTGAATCAAGTTGACTCCAAAAGCTTATCAGTGATAGCTGACAACTTAATGATTATTTTCTCTAAGGTTATTTAAAATTAGCTAAAAGCACAGACAGCTGACCACATGCACACACAGCAAACTAGCAAGAGCTTTTTTTTTCTCCACTTTTGCCTTTAGTGATTGACAATAATAATATTGCTATCAGAAATAAACTATTAAAAGCTGAGAGCAGTGAATTTGTGCGTTTAGTTCTGTCAACCCTGAAAAGCACCATTTCACTTGTAAAACCATTTACCTGCACTTCAGATTTTGTTCATTTAAAGCTCTATTTCAGGCAGCTCACTCAGATATGTTATGTCATTAGCTGCTTTCTGTTTTCTTTCAAACACGCCACTCTTTAAAACCATTCTTTAGATGCTTCTCTTTTAGGTAATTTTAGATCCGTCTTCAAGCTGTCATTTCTTTTTCAGATTGTGTGGTTTGAAAAAAAAAGTTTCTACTCAACTAATATGCTTTTGTGCTTTTGGGAATACCAATGACGGCTTTAAAAATGTCTATCTGAATTCTTCACAGCAACAAAATTGGCTAAGTCAAGGTCATCGAAGACCTAATGCTTGCTTCAGACACTGCCTGAATTTCATGTTAATTATTCATGACCCCAGTTTTTGACTTTGTCAACCATAAAATCCCAATAAACTCTGTTAGTGGAAGGAAATGAAAATTTAGAGCTCGTTAATTTAGTAGATGATGGTTTTGCTTGTGAATGTGCTTATTTGCTGATAGATTTAGCAAAATGTTATTGAAATGTTTAGAAAATAATCCTTGGATGAACACCTACAACTGACTAACGCTTAAATTAATATTTATTTATGATAGCTGTCATATCCAAGCAACTTTTACATACATATTAATGGTTATAAACTAAACCAATTTTACAAAAACTAAGCTAAAATTTGGTGTGGTTAACAGCTAAGGAGCATTCACAACATATTAGAGTGCTAACGGTGCACAATGCTACATTGTCTGTGTACTAAAGCGTCTCAGAAAATTTTAGCATATTGCATGAGATTGCACATTTTGTTTAAGTTTTGACATAAATGAGGTGGTGGACAAAGTACTCGACACTAATACTTGAGTAAAAATATATGAACACCCATTCAAATAAACTGTTGACTTCTTATTTGCTCAACTACAAGTAAAATTTGCTCAGTCAAAAGTTTAGTCAAGTTAAAGTACTGAAGTACTTACTTTTGAAAATACTTGTGTTCAAAAGTACAAATTATTTTTTCTAATATCAGTATACAGTATTGTTGTACTGTTTTGATTGGTTTAACAGAAACTTGAATCTCTCTGAACCCACCTGATGATGTACCGACATGTAGAACCACTCTGCTACATGTCAACACCACATGCCATAATAAAACCAGTAAACCACAAATAATATATTCCCTGCAAATTACATTTTACATGTATGTGGAAAGTCATGGAAATCCCATACATTTAGTCTTTGTACTCAGCTTTAGTATTTACGGTGGCTCTGAGGTGTAAATGAACAAAACATTAGAAAAAAACAGAATTACATTAAACCAAAGCAGATGTGTCCAAAGTGGAAGTGGCCAGAATCACATCTGAAAAAACTGAATTACATTTGGAAAAAAAAAAAAAAAAAAACACGAATTACATTAAAAAAAAAAAAAAAAAAAAAAAGGAATTGCATTAGAAAAAAAAATGGATTATATTTGAAAAAATAAAGAAAACAAAACAAACAAACAAACAAAAAAAAAACAGAATTATACAGTATATGAAAAAACAGAATTATTCAAAAAATGATATAATTTCTTTTTTTTTTTTTCTAATGTGATTCTGGCCACTTCCGTTTTTTCAAATGTTGTTAATTTACACCTTAGGGCCACCATAAGTATTCATACACCATATTGTTTGTGTGTAAAAAGTGCAAATATTGACAGAAACAAGTTAACGCTGGAGAGAAAACAGTAACATATACTGTATCTGAAAGTACTGTCATATTTAAGCTTAAAAACAATAAATATTCCTTACAGATAAATCTAGCTTAATACCTGAATTCACAACTGGCCAACTGCATTTCAGAAAATAAAATGGCAACCGTGGCTTACAAAGTTGAGCCAAAAGGAACAAGTAACAAGAAGCTTCGTAGAAATGTTGTGGAATTGAAAGTACAATATTTGTCTTTGAAATGTAGTGGAGTGAAAGTCTTAAGTTCACAAAACACAAATACTCAAGTAAAGATACTCAGCAAATTTACTCAAGTACAGTACTTGAGTAAATGTACTTTGTTACTGTCCACCACTGCTTAAATGAATATAATAGTCAAATTCAGATGGCTTGAAATGAACATTCTGGCATCAAAAGTGGAGCACGATGTGCAAGAAGATTAGGCTTTTCTTAAGTATTTAGATCAGCAGCAACATGTAGTTCTTCACAGTGATTATCCTGGTTAGAAATTCATGAGTCTAACAGCCTCATGGTAAAAGCTGTTCCTCAGTCTAGTGGTTCTACACTTAATGTGCCTTAACCTCCTCCCTGAGAGGAGCAGGGCAAAAAAAAGTGTGTGTGCTGTGTGAGTGGGGTCTTTCATGATGCAAGTGGCCCTCTTCCTGGAGGTGTAGATGTCTGTGATGGTGGGGAGGCTGACTCCAACAGACTTCTGTGCAACCTTCACTACTCTCTGAAAATATAACATAGGACCAAAATGTTGACAGTTGTGGTGATTAACTAATTAGGACCAGGTGTGTGGAGGAAGCAGAACACTGTGATTCAGACTCTTGAATTAAAACAGGAAGCAATACAGAACAAGAAAAGTCAAAACGGTGACAAAGAACCAGGAGTATTCTCTTTACTAACATAACAAATTGTACAAAACCTTGGTCTAAACCTTAAGAACAAAGTCAGTTTAGTAAATGTTACATTTTTATGGTTAAATAAATGATACAAGAGGACATAAATGAAAAAAAAAAATTGGTTGTACACAGAAGACATTCTTTATTTATAAGAGAAACTATCACAGTCGGTGGAGGTTTAGAACCCAGAATGCAGACTGGACTAAAAGGAATTTAAAAAAATCAATAGTTTTATTAATGAAAATATAAAATAAAGTGCATACATGGCAGCCAGGAACTTACACAAACTCAGGAATAAGACAAAAGCTGAAGGAGTGCATAAAAATGAGGTTCAATGCAAGACTAAGGTAACAACAGAAAGTCAGAACTCTAATGAGGGAGAATGACAAACTCCTGGGGACAAGAAGGTGAGAGTGGGCGGGGCATAAGTAGGGAACTGAACTGGACCAGGTAAACACAAGTGACAGAATTCATGCCAAAAACACAGAAAAGATAAAACTTAAACAAGAGAAACCAAATCTTATGAATTCAAAGAAACCACACTGCAGAAATAATTACAGAAACATTATAGACAGTTTACTTATTTATTTTTAATATGGCTGCATAATGTTAATACAGTTTGATAATAAGTACTCAACATTGTTTGCATACAAACACTGATCCATTTCTATTAAACTCGATTAAGTCTGAATGGAAAAATTAATTGCGATGGACACTTTTGTAATTTTGTTGTGTAGCAACCGAGATTACTTTCAGCAAGAATACGTTTACTCAAATGTCATATTACTTTCAGATTCAAAAACAAACATTTTAAATTAAGCATGTAATCTCATTCTGTTTGTTTGGGCTAAAGCAAAGGTCATTATCAATCCAACATCTTGCCACAGCTTTGCTGATCCAGTATGGAGGTAAACGCTCAACACGAATTTACGCTGTCAAGTTTATTTGCAGATAAATTACAGTTACGTTCTGCCAATGCCTAACGACTGACAGCTAATTTACATGTGAGGGATGAATAATCATTTGTGATTTACAGTTCTCATAAAATACAGTTGTAAATTCAATGCAAATATGTTTTTGAAGTCGGCAAATAAATAAAAAACTGAGTTGTTTAACTCTCAGCAAAACATTTTGGAGGTTATTATAAAAATGATCTCACAATGTGGGAAAAAAATGGCCATAATACTGAGGAATAGGTTGTGTATGATTCCACACCATCATGCCGTTTTAGATATTTTACTCGTTGATCATGGTTTTGTGGATAAACTGTATGAAGTGTAGTGAGAGTGAAAAGCCTGATGAGATAAATCTGCAGGCTCGGCAACACGTTTACCTCAGTGATGGTTTTCTCCAATGCTTCCTGTTTCTCACTGAATTACCGTGACTCTTATCGCTGACCTCTGTGGTCCTTTTCTTTGTGTTGAATAATATCTGAAAGGTGCATAACAATGCAAGCAAAGATGTATTTCACGGCAGCAGCTGATCTTTTATTCATAACCCGCCACTGTCATTGGGCATCTGCTTTCCAATTCTCATTCATCAGCACATTATGATATTGTTTGGTTTCTGCTCTCCCTGCAGGGAGACAAGGGTTGAACAGTTTTCTTTTTAAAATCCTAATCAGGTCTGACTGTGATATAATGACCCCTAAATCAAAGTCAGCATATACACCTATTTGTCAGGTATAAAGAATGGTAAATAAAATGAAATATTGCTGCTAATTTTCTATATTCTTTACTTTTCAAGTGAGAAAAACATCAGTATTTGCTGCATTGATTAAAAAAAAACAAGTTTTTTTTTAAATAAACATAATAAAGTAGACACCTAGCACATACCCTGTATGTACAGAGTAACAAGTCATCTTGTAATACATCCCTGACCACAAAGGTACCTGGTTAGTACAAGGCATACATCAGATGTACACCTGGTTTTACCATCTCTGTACTGAAACTTTCCTGGTACAAATAGAGTGCAAATCGCAACATTACCTAGTTATACCGGGTACTTCTCTGGTGCTTACCAGGGACCTACAGAGACCAGGTTGTATAATGCAGTGGTTCCCAACCATGGTCCTTGAGGAATGCCATCCTGCATGTTTTAGTTGTTTCGCTGCTCCAACACACCCGATTCAGTGATTTTACTTCTTCAAGTTCTGCCAAAGCCTGTTAAGCATGCATTCATTCAAATCAGGTGTGTCAAAGCAGGAAAATGACTAAACCATGCAGGGGTGGTGTTCCTTGAGGGACCAGAGTTGGGAACCATAATGTGACTTGTTCACTCTATTATTCCTTCGCTCTTGATGAAGACGGTCGCTCTTACCCTCTCTCTTTCTCTCCCTCGTGCTTTTTTTGCTTTCTTGTCCTGTCAGCCTCAGAGCTTCTCTTTTACAGATCTTCCGAATTGAAAATTATTTTGTATTTGATCAGCTGGTCCTGCAGCACAATTGATATACAGTATATATTTTTTCTACCAGATGACAGGGTGCTGGAGAGCCCTCATGCACTGAACAGCTCCACACAGCTGGGTATGTCACTGATTCCTGGAGTGCATAGAAGATGATGTGCCTATCTGTTCTGTCCATGGAGGAGGTAGAAGATGTGTACATTATTGGATTTATGATAACAGGGTTTCTGCTTTTTGTAATCGGTGCATACCTTGGATATTGACAAATTAGGAAGACATCAGCAGCAGTTTCGGCCATGGTAAAGCTAATTTGTGCCTTGAGTGCTCAGACTCATATGTTTAATGAGCTTAAACGCAAGCTGGACACGATTTCTGAGACCAGTTGCAGCTCCTGGAACTCGCCGGCATGAAAGATTCCATCTTGGAGAAAGCTAATCGAACACGGACCGAGTGGAATGTACACAAATCTGGCTGTTTGAATTCACAATTGAGTGTACAAGCAGAACTTGAAGGCAGACAGAAATCAGAGTCTGGCTGCCCAATTAGTTGTTGTTTATCTGAATTTTGCTTCCCAGCTTGTTACAGGGACAGGCCAACTCATCTCAAATTGCTCCTGGAGGATACGTAAACTAGAAGCTCTGCCCTCCCCAAGGACATCTGTGGCTTATCAGAACCATGATGCTGATAGACACTGTACCATCTTATCAGAACTTTGGGACTTTCTGAAGTGTTTATGGACTATTCACCACCTTTGTTGTCCCCTATGCATGAATAAGTCTTATGTCTATTTATGATGATTTTTGTGCTGAGGTCATTTCTGATCTCCCCTTTGCTCGTGTTGTCCATTGCCTTATCTGAAAAGGTGGTGCCGCTCAAGTGGCTGCAGCTTAGTCTCCCTATGTATGTCTTTCTTTTGTTAATGCACTTTGGTAACTGTTCCTGTTTTGAATGTACTATTCAAATAAATGTGACTTGACTTGTTACTCTGAACCTAAAGGGCATGTGCCTGGTACATTCTGGGCACTAATGTGACACTTACATGATGATTACTGGTACCAGGCACTTACCTGGTATGTACAGGGTAAGAAGAAGGTACACGCCTGATACATGTTGGGCTTTATTATGTATTCCCAACATTTTCAGTTTCTTGTTGATGAATCTTACCAATGCAGGTGAGGCTCTAACTGCTCAATTGAACATTTTTTAGATAAAGCACAATGATGTTACTTCCCCACTCAGCCTATAAACTTAGAATCTTTCCATTTTTCTGCTACCTAATGATTTATGGGACACTAAAAAGCTTGGATATTTATGTGCATCCCTCTGCTGCAGGTGCCCAGACAAACACTTGAGAGCATTACTTATCAAAGGAAATACCAGATTAGCTGTTCACTGATAGATCCCCTTATAGGAAGCTTCCGTTTAATTCCAGCTGCATGTACTAATTGACTGTGGCGAATTCTACAACACTGCTAGAATGCTGTCAGATACATTCAGACACCCTGGCTTGAATTCAGTTGAGCTTTGGTTTGTTCATGTCAGATGGTGGAGCTTGCAAAGACTCAAGACAAAATGACGGTATTCAATTTTATTTATCACATGCTACTTTGATTAGTCAGAAAATTCTTATTGCTGATCAAAACAGTGTTTATCAACAAACAACAATGCCCGAATATAATGATGGTGTATTCATTTTGTACATCCAGCCTTAAAACCAATTTTATTTATCTGTTATTTTATTTTTTTTTTAATGCAGGGTTGCAAGGAGCTAGTGCCTATGTCCTGTAGTCAAAAGCTGTGGTACACCTGCAATTCATTAGGCCATCACAAGGCCACAGAGAGACAAACAGGACAGATAATCATTCATACTCTCCCCTTGTGACATTTTAAAGAAACTCAACATGCAGGTCAGTGTTGAAAAAACCGCTGTAGCTTTTGAACCCTCTTGGTAAAAATTTCAACACCGCTGTGGATAATCATAAAACCCAACAGTAAAGAACTTTTTCTCCTGACCGTTATAGCACTGTCATCAATAATTTCAAGGAGATTTGGCTGGTTTTTGACTTGTCTTGATAACATTAGGCTCATTCCATATTAACTTCCCCCCTACTCCAAGCTGACCCCTAGGCAGTTTCTTATTAATAAGTGTAATGTTTGCAATATCAAGGCTTAAAGTGATAATTCATTTTTTTGAGGTAGCTTTCTGTGAAAAGATGATAATCAATTATTTTATCATTGTAGCTCATTTACAGGTAATGTTGTCATAAGGCTATTAATGTAGGTTTCATAATTATTTGCATGTGCAAAATAACAGGAGCTGCAGCTAGATGTTATGGTTTTGATGCAGCCTGGGGTCACTTCTATCAAATATTTTGCAACAATTCTTCCAATTTATAATGCAAAAAATGTGATACCAGTGTAAGTAATTAGTTTTTTTTTTTTTTTTTTTTTTGGCATTAACCACTATAAATTATTTTGACTGGAGTTGTTTTAAGACACATAAATCCACTTTGATTATGGCTCCATTTGGATTAGACTTAAGCTCATCCATCCTATAAGAACTGAATGCTTTTTCCAAAACAATATTTTCAAAATGTTTCCAGAAAACACAACTTAATAAATCTGAACTACTTTAACAATGCTGTAAAACATGTGCAGGTATACTGTTTTGTGCTCCAAGTGGTTATTTATTTATACAGTATATAGTTTTATGTTATGCCTTTTTCTTGACATAGAAGAACACAGTTCCAAAAAACTAAAATAAATGAGGAAAGTGGGCAAACTTTTTCATATTTCTATACAGTATTCAGCCTGTCATATTCAGTCTTACCATTTTACATTCTTAAAGGATGCATGGCGAATACTGGGAAAGTTGGTGCAAAACACTGAAAATGCTCAGAGTGACGTTGCATTGAACCCACTAGGGGGGAAGCTACACTAAAACTTTGCCTCTATGATGTGTGTCAGTGCAGAATGAACACATGCACCAAAACTTTTCACTGCTCCTAAAAAAATGATATTATTACATAACCTGCTGGGTAATGTGCTTTTACTTGTTAAATCTATTCCATGCAAACTGTTACGTGAAACAAATTGTTTCAATCCTGTGAAATGCAGTTTTTATTTTTATTTTTTTTTTTTTTGGCTTCTTTTGTAGGTTATAAAAAAGAAAATGTGCAAAGTGTATGAATAAATTCACTATAATGCAGGATCCTGGATGTTTGGATATAATTTCTGAAGTTTATGTAGAAAAAAAAAGTTTAAGGACAAAAGTTTAGCACCATGTTCATTTTGTATGCCATCCATGCAGCAATTACATAATCAGAACTAACAATGATGATGATAATAAATTTTCTTTTAATTGTTTTTTTTAGCAGCATTTCAACCAAGAGGAATGGCTGATTAAAAATCAGCCTGGATATTTCTTCTGAAATATATAAAAGATGGAATAATGCTTTATGAAATCAAATGAAAGAAAATACTGTTTATTTATTTATTTATTTTATCTGGGTCAATGTGGACAAAAAAAGAAATAAGAGACTAATGAGAGTCTGGTAAAAAATAAAGCTTTTATGACTCCACTGAGCATTCATTAGGCATAATTTGCGCATCATTTTTATGTAATTACACATGTTAAGTTTTGTAACACACACATGAAGTAGCTTATTAATTACCGTATTTTCTGTCGTATAAGTCACAGGTTTTTTGCATAGATTAATCAGTCCTGTAACTTATACGCCAAAGTGACTTATATATGTTTTTTTTTTTTTTTTTCTCTTCATGATGCCTTTTTTTGACTGATGTGACATGGAAAATACCGGTATATGTTTTTTTGATGAGCTACGACACAGAAAACACAACAACCTGAATTCAGTTGAAGCCGCAGATGCTTAGGATTCACAGTGTAAAACAACACCAAGACAATATTCTGGTTTCCTGTGACCCTCCAGCGGAGTGTTTTTTTCACGTGGTTGAGAGAAGTGTTTAGAATGTGCCTTTATTTTGGTGAACTGGTTGTAGAGGAGCAAAAATCGGAGCTGAGAATGGAAGAGGGAGCTTTTCTCCTTTAAGCTCACAGGGTCTGTCTGTTGCCCCTCTGATGGCCTGTAATGGCCGCTCAGCTCGGCTGTGAAAAGGCTGCAGCTGCTGGGTGGTTCCTCTGGCTGCCTTTCAGCGTGTCACTGGTTTATGTGCCTCTTAGTGGCTTGTTCACTCTGCCCTTGAAGAATAGTCAAGTTGTACACTGGAGGCTTAGCTACTGGGCTTTTACCCAGCATGGGGCACAGAACAGAAATCTATTGACTAGCAGTTTGATGACTAGAGGTCTTAAGTCCACTTTATATAAGGCTGTGTAAGAAACCTAATCTTTAAGGTTGTAAGCTTTATATAAAAAAAGTGACATTAAATGTGCATTGGACAAATTTTAGTCATTGTTAATTTATGGTATATATTTAAAAACAATCTGAGTTAGTGTGATGACTTTTAATCTTTGGAACTTTTACACTTTTTAAAAATATTTCACTTCTTTGGCTGAAATTTCCCTGCCGATTGTTTTTAAAAACAATGTTTCATCAAATATGCTTCATTTTAATCTTCTTGGGTTCATCAGAATGTGTAGCTATCCTCTTGCCAATTTTAGCTTTTACTGTTTTTTTTTTTTTTTTTTTTTTTTTGTAATTTGATGGAAGATTTATATTATCTGACATCTGAGATGTCGGTTTGAGCCCGGGTTATGTCTGGAGCAACATCGAGTGTAAAACAATTGCCAAATCATTCATGCTAGTTCACCTGAAGGGAGCAGCTGAAAGAAACTACACATGATCTGTTTCTTATCTGTGTTTTGAGAATGTTTTGTCATAAATGTTAAGGACGACTCGTGAACACAAAGGTGTTAGGGTTTCTTGCAGGTAATGTTCTGTCTACATTATTGTGACTTTAGTTGTAGGCAGTGGAGCAGGATTCAGCTACTGACTCCTCATGCACACCCCCATCTCCATCCCCACCCCTGAGGAACCTGGAGCCTATATCCTTGATTTTATGTCACAGGGCTGCAAAGTCCTGAGATGCATGGAACCCGAGGACGTGTGAGCTGTGACATTATTCTTGTTCCTTTGTCTTATTTCATTTTTTTCCACCATAGTTTTCTTTTTTAATGAATAAATGCCACAAAAGACAATTGACTTTTATGATTGAGTCCAGAAACTTAGACAACAACAGTGATTTTTGCTTTTTAGCTACAGTTTTGCTATAATTGGGCTTTAAAATGGAAGGTTTTACCTTTTAACTATACTCCAGCTGATTCTAAAACGATCAGTTTTTGCTCATTTCAGATTCAAGCTGGTAATCTAAGTTTTTAGCTACTGTTTTGCAGAAGAAAAGCTTCTGTGTGGCTTGTTTTAACGTCAGTAATTCCGTTTCAGTGGTCATGCAACACTCATGCACACTGCACTGAAAATGCCATGTCTCAATAGTTACCTGTTGAATTTTAACATATTTTACCCAAAGTGACATTAATGCACCTTCCAAACTGTTTGCAAACTCTGTGTCTTGATGCAAACTCTGTCTTGATGCAAACTCTGTGTCTTGATGCCACATTTCGTCACCTGGAACCTGCTGTTTCTCTGAAGAAGGCTCGTTTTCCTTCATGTCTTCTCCAGGACTGACTCCTGAGGTTCAGAGAAGGCAGCTGCTTGCAGCCAGGGGGTCCCATAGAGGGCACTGTTTGCTCTCATGAAGATACACTACACACTTTGAACACAACAGGTTGCACCACTCTGCAGTCTGCTCTGACTGCACGTCTGAAATCCACCCAGGTTTCAGGAGAGATCAAATTAAACAATCACGCTTTTCTGTCGTTGTGGCTCATTTTAATTTGAGCTTCAGTGCGCGCTCCCTAAACATTTAAATGTTTTTTTTTTTCCATTGATTTCACGTTGTGCAGCCATCACGTCACACATGTTTCCATGGCTTAATCATGGTTTCCATGCGTAAAACGCTTCATTTGCACGCAACAGCGCAGAAACTCGTGCTTTCCCTCTGTTTAAACTGTGATTATCATTTAATCCCTGAGTCCCAGCAGTCATTCACTTTTCTCCACCCAACCGAAAATGTAATTAATCCCATCATAAGATGTGTGGAGTTCAAACTCAACTTTTTTTTATTTTCTCCAAGCCGTTACAGGCGCAATAATTATGAGATAGAAATTTGGGATTTCAATGTGTTTCCCGCAAAACCCTTTTGCCAACCCAGTCCGGAGAGCTACCCCCATCCCCCTTCCTCCTCCTCCTCCTCCTCCTGCTCCTCATCTCAGCACCCCCCCCCCCCCCCCCCACAGCTTTTTCAGGTTCTGCACCAGCATCCAGAGCCACCCGGGTGCGGAGCGGAGCGGCCACGGCGCAGGAGCCACTCCATCTGAGCCACGCGTCTTCACCCACTGGAAAGTTAGAGGACCGTGTCTCTGACAAACACCCGAGCGTTTTTACACAAGAAGAAAGAGGAACTCTTTGAATGTCTGACTTGGATTGCCACATTTTCTTTTCTCTTTTCTGCTCACTGGAAGGAGAATATCACAACCTGATTTGTTTCTTTCGCACAAAATATCGTGAGGAAAGCGCGACGCCTTGTTCTGGGCAAGGAAAGAAATGGTGAGGCGCAGAAATGATCCAACACTGCATCACTTTCTCACAGTTTGAATCCTATTAGCTCATGATAAGTTGATTTGTTTTATGATTTACTGGAGCTCAGTGCTTGTTTTCCAGAGTCTATAAGGTAAAGAAGTTCCTAATTTTGGTAATGACGGGCTGGTTTTACGCACCCTGGGGCATTTGCTCCAATTCAACCATTGCTCTTGGAAAAAAAAAAAAAAAAAAAAAAATCCACATCTGTTCACTTTTTCCTCGTGTGCATGCTTTAAAATAACAATTTCTTAGAATAACGCCGCTCGTTTGTGTGACAGCAGGTGGTGGCGCGCGGAAGTTTGCCTCAGATGGAGATCCGCTCCGTGTGGATGAGCTGTGCGCAACGCAGCGCCGCTTTCTGTTGAGCACGCACGAGTCCGCGGAGAGACATGGGGCCGCGCCAGTGCGTGGGACTCACCGCGCTCTTCCTGTGCACAGGTAAGTCCTCCACCACTGCACAGCTGAGCAAGATTTATGAAAATTAACTGTAATGGTGGTGAAATAAGAGGCGCTGTAAATACATCAGCTCCCCTGCGTGCTTTCAATTCAGCGTGGAGCATATTTAATAAAATGCAAATTGTATTCTTTCAGCCAACGGCACATATATAATTTATGAGACATATAATTAGCTGTAAGCTGTTGTGGCAGAATACAAAATGACTTGTAGTATTAACATGAATGGACTGTGAGAGTTGTCTGGTGGGGTGAGTGGGTTTAGAGTGCTGAAACGGGATGCAAAGTGTGTGTGTGGGGTGGGGGGGGGGGTGCATGTGTGTGCATGAGGACATTTAGTTTGCACGGGTCTGCACTTGGATGAACAAGTCACAATGTGTGCATCTACAGGTGGTGCGTTTGGTGCACATCATAGTGTGCAAGTTTGGGCATCTTTGTGCTTTTGCAGCCACGTGATCAAAATTAAGAGAAACACAATGTGTGTCTCAAGTTATAATCAGTAAACAGACAGCTCTGATACCTGATGTCAGTTTTTGCTTTGGGATGTCCCAGATAAGTGGAATACTTTTTAAAGTTCTTTATTTTTTTCCCAAACTTTTTTTAAAAATTGCAAAATTTGGGTAGAACAGGAGCAATTTTGCAAAAAAAAAAAAAAAAAAAAAAAAGACTCAAAAATACATTTTGGACATTATTTTACATAGGTTATTGGCTTTTGTTTCTAGTTTATTAGCTCATAGTGCCATTTTATCACCTGGTTTTATGAAAGGCAGGTGATGATGCCTGTTTTTGTTTGTGTATGAAGTTATTTGTTTGAGTATTAGCAAAATATGGTGTGCACTGAACATATTTTATTAAGACATTCAGATAATGATAATTAGATGTTAGATCTATCAGTGCCGGCCCATTTCAAAATTCAATTCAGTTTATTTAGTTTATTTATACTGTATAGCACCAGTTCACAACAAAATTGCCTCAGGGCACTTTATAAAATCATTAACATAAAAAAAAAAAAATAAAAAAAAACAATTAGTAAAGTTTTCTATCTAAGGAAGCCAGCAGACTCATTGAATCTTCACTTGGTTGCAGTCTCCCATCCTGAGCAAGCACAAAGGCAACAGTGGAAAGGAAAAGCTCCTTTTTAACAGGAAGAAACCTGTTGGCAGCAACAACCAAGCAAGATTAGCAAACACACACACACAAAAAGGCAAATTTGACAGATACTGAGCTAAAATTTGGTGTGATAGAAGCTCTTTACAAACATAGAGCATTAACTGATTGGACAAGGTCTGTTTTTTAAGACTTTGACAAACTATTGGAAGCTGTATCTGTTAGCGAAATATCTCAAAAATCACAGGTTGGATTTTAATGAAAGCTTTGTAAAGTAATCATTCAATGAATACAATTTTCAGAGTCAACCATCCACCACAGCTAATAAACTTTAATCAACACAATTTGCTTGACCTCAGGCAGTTTTACAAAATTTGAGCTCAGCTTTGGTGTGATAGTAGCCTTAATTTATACAAGTTAATCCCATTGAGCATCGGAGACTCATTTACAAGAGAGACCTGAATTTGATGACAACAGTCAACAACAACGACAAAAGTAAACAATCATAAAGGATGCGTACACATTCATTATTATTTTTGTAACAAGAGAAAATAAAATGGTTATTTAAAGGATAATCAAAAGGAAAAGTAGCAAAAAAAAAACATCTAGGTTGTAAGGTGATGTAGAATACAAAGCTAGAATCTAGATGCTATAGAAGAGGGTGCGTCCTAAGACTGAGCCTTGTGGTACACCATTGTTGACGGTTAAATAACTGGAGGAAATACCATTATGTTGAACACATTGCCTCCAATCTGAAAGATAGAAAACCAACCAATGGTGTGATCTGAAAAACCAATTTATGACACAAGATGTCATCAGATGTCAAGTATCATCCCCAACAAATACTAGACTGACAAAAGTTTCAGCAAGGCCTTTGTTTAAAACACCAATATGAATAAAATAAACTGATTTATTTAAAGGTTTAAGTGAGTGATTCCTACATTTATTTTACTTTAAACATAACTCCTGTTATTTCTTAACCTTTTATTTTTATTTTTTTAGTTTGTTCATGTTTATGTATGAGCCGTTCAATTTAAATGCTCCAGTGATGCAGTCTGTTCGGTGCATTCTGGCCTGATCGGGTCCATAAATGTCCAGCCCAGCAGAGGAGGAGCAGCTAAGTCAATTATCTTAGCCACAGTGGTTCAAGTCAATTTGCATGTTTGACATCAATATGAACAGCAATCACAATTTAAACTATATTAGCTGTCACTGTGACTTTACCAGTCACTTTATATTATTAAAATAACGATGATCACGTTTAAATAACAAACTGAATTTTCAATTGTGGGGCTATTTGTAGTCTGTAAATGTTATAATAATTGGTTAAGCTGGGAGAAAATCCAGATTAATCTAAGTTTTCACTGTCTAAATCTTATTGCAGGCTGATTTTTTTTAAATTATTTTGCAAAACAATATGTTTAATTTCCTTCCTTTTTCAAGCCATATTTTCCCTTCAAACCATTTAAATTTCACACCTCGGTTTGGTTTAATAAGTTCCACTCAACTGTTTGTCGCTTGTCATTAGTAAATCATCTCCCACAGCTTTTTTTTTTTTATTTTTTATTTTTTAACAATCACAACCAGATACATTAATTTACCACTTCTCATTTTTAATTTCAGTTTAGTTTTCCTGAACTATCTGCTTTTTGTAGCGCTTTATTATTATTATTATTTTTCTTTAAATAATAAAGACACTCTGGTGGTCCATCTGTCTCCTGTAATTTGGATCGTCTTCATCACTCCCCCTCCTCATGATGGTATCAGTGACAAGCTGTGTCTCCGATAGGCAAAGATGGGCAGAGGTTCAACAGTTTGTTAACAGATGTCTGAGTGAATCACTAAAATGTTTAAAGGCAATGTTCCTGCAACATAAATGGGAAGGATTTCTATATTTTTATTTAAGCAGTACACATCATTACACAATTTAAGGAACGCAAATGAATTTTAACCCTCATTTAAACCCTGAATTGAACACTGACAACCTGAGGTTCCTCTGATATCACTTCATATGGAACTTACCCACAATCCTTACTGAAAGTAATCACTGGATGCACTTTTAAACTTATGGAGTTCTCACAGTTCAAAGTAACTCTCACAAGTAATTGAGCTTAAAATACTCAGAAATGTGTACAATTCAGTCAGTTTTACAAACAGTGGTGTGTTGGTATAAGACTAGCCCCAATAGATTTTACGAGCACCAACAGGTTGCACAAGATCTTTAAAATTTTGACAATAACTATTCAGCGTCCACTTTGTTTGTTAGCAAAATATCTCGAGCCTCTGGGCAAATTCGAATGCAACTTTCTGGATGAACCTCCAACTGATTAACTTTTAATGTCAATCTAATTCAAGACATTTATCACAGATAATCATCAACCAATACAACAATGAGTAACTCAGTCAGTGTGATGATATTTGTCTAAAACATAATGTGGTAGTAGCTGAGAGTCAGTCACATGACCATGACATCTTGTGACGTTGTATGAGAGCCCTTAATATTTAAGGTATGACCAGATCAACTACAACTCTGTCACTGGTTAATTTGTATATGTTTAAATAGAGCTAGGCCTTTTTTTTAATAAACATATTGTTCTTTAATCATTTTAATAATGTTACAGCAGGATTTTTATTTGGGGTTTGACATGTGTTTAAACAAGTATTCTGAATAAAAATTTCTGAAACTTTCATTTGGAGACAGTTCAGTTGAAAAGTTAAACGTGTGTTGTTGTGCAGGCTATATTTCAAAGCAAATGAACAAAATGAGTATTTTTATTGATGCAATTATTATTTTTGTTTGGATTTAAGAAAAATGATTGGACTTAGATGTTTAGTCTTACACACACACACACACACACACACACACACACATACACACAAAAACAGCAACAAAAATCCACCTTTATTTCTCATCAGTTACTGTTATTGATGGTTCGCATAAGAATAAATGTTCATTTATTTGTGGCTTTCATGAACTCCATGAACTATACAACACAGATCACAAAAGTTATATTTGAAATGAAGTGTAAAAAATAAAAAAATAATAAAAAATATACAGTATACAGTATTTTATTGTGTCAGTCAACTCCCTGCTGTTCTGAGTCTTGGAGGATATTATAAGTCTCCAGCCACCAGATTGCTTTTACCCAGCGGTCTCACTAGGTTGTCTCTGGCAGATGAACACCTTGACAGGAGCATTACATATTAGATTCCTGCACACACTCACAAAATGTCAGATAGACTATACGGGGTGTTTCAAAATGTCCATCAGTAGGACATTTTGAAACACTCTTTTATTGCCTAGCATGCAGCAGGTTGTGATACAAACAGCTTGTGGAAAATGGAGGGCTGCCATCTGACTTTAAAAAAGAAAAAGCAAAGGCTGAATTTTTTTTAAATAAAAAAAAACAAGATTTTTTTTTTCACAAATACACAATCTTTATTTACTAACAATACAGAGACATCAATGGGAGTTACCAAGAAAATTTAACTAAATTAATTACATTGTACATGATAATATATTAGGAAATTTCACATGCAATGCATACCTTTATTTAGATAAAAGCATGATTATAAAATTAACTCATAAGGAATGCAGTGGTTCTGAATTTGTTCTATTGAAATATAGTTTAAACTTGGCCACAGTTACTGAAAGTTATCTCAGGGGCCATACATTCAGCAGCTATTGTCAAGTATGATTTAAAATCTAGTTTTATTTGAAAACGAACCCATTAGTGGACTGAACTGAGCTCAGCTGTGGGCCTGATATGGCCCCCGAACCGCCCGTTGAACAGCTGTGGCCTAAATATTTATTGTCCCGAAAAAACATTTAAATTTAACAACAAATACTTCCTGTATTATTCAGATGACTTCATCTTTGATGTGCACTATGGTAGTTTCAAAGTGACCATGCATTAGCCTTGTACTTATGCAGTAGTCCCTCGCTACTTCGTGGTTCGTTTTTCTATTGCAGTTTTTCAAAATAAGATTGGACATGACACCCAATTGGCTAACTGACAGATGAGCCGCTCGATCGGAATGGATTTTTTTATTTAAAATAAATTGTTTTAAATTATTTAGCACTTGCTGCACCTGTGTGCAGCCCAAGCTGCAGGAGAAGCTTCTTCATGCAGCATGTCATATGTCCGCTTGCCGGCTGAGAAGTGGGCGTGGCCAAGCGCTCTAGTAGGTGGCAGGGAGCTGAAATCATGACATTCTGTGCTCTTTTCACTTATTCGCTTATTGCGGGGCTTCAGGGTGTGGATCCCCCGCAGTAAATAAAGGATTACTATACACCCTAATAACATATTATTCCCCAGGTATACCACGCATTGGAAAAACGTGCAAATAATTTATGTTATGTGGGTGTTAAATAGTAGTTTTATTTTTTAAATTTGTATTTTACATAGAACTCGTCATTTATTTACCTGCTCAATGCATTATGGTTTAATGATTGCGATAAATGGCTGTTCTCAACAGTGATAATTTATCAAAGCTGCTGCTTTTATTTACCATAAATTAAGTTTCATATTTTGGTCATGGTTTCCACTCAGGAAACAACAACAGATGTAGACAAAGTGTCATGGCTGAATCCTCAACACATCTTTTCTAATCTAAAGAATCTATCGCAAACTTTCCTCGCAACGAAAAAGCTGTGAGTGCACATTTGGCTGCCTGTGCTTCACTTGTAGGTCAGACTAGAATTACCAAAGCTCTAAAACCACAATAATAAAGCTTTAAACGGATGCAGCACATTTAAATTCAAATTTGACCAGCCAACTGAGTCATTGCATCGATCAGTGTGAAACAGTACAGGCGACCAGGTTGGCTTGCTGCAATGGTTTATGTTGACCAGCTGATGACAATAAAAAATCACCCACTCCTGTCCATTGGAGCTGTGCTGCAGCTCAACTTTAGTCATTTATCTCATGATGTGGTCCGGATAAAGACGTGACTGTGACCCTCTCAAGTCACTTACGATAATACCAGTGGATTATGACTAATATTACAGAAACAAATACAACTTGAGCTTTATTTTAAATATCACGCCCCTATAGCTAATACTATAAAGCCATTTGAGTCATATGAGTCAGGCCTTTTTTAAAAAGTAATTTCACACAGCTGAGGTCTTCAGCGGGATGTATTCTCTTCAGCAGCCAAGGTGAGCTGATGCGTGACGTTCACTGCCATCAGTATGAAAAATATCAGGCATCAGAGCAATGATGGAATAATTTTGTTTGTCCACATTTTTTCTCACTGCAAGTACCTTGTAGATGCATAAAACCATAGACTATTCTAGTAACTGGATTATTTCAAATGATTTCTGTAATTGCAAAAAACATTTGTATATCCTTTTATCAATATCTATCTCACAAGGTAATGTTTAAAATTCAAAAATACTTTATTAATCCCAAAGTGAAATTAAACGTTGTAACTTGTTATCCTCGTTTCATTAAAATATGTTATAGATGCTGATGACTGTAGGCAGGAAGTATCGCTTGTAAATGTCCATCCCTCAGTGAATCCAAAGAAACTGGCTGCAGATGCCGTCTGATCCGTCCACCCAGACTCAGCTGGTCTCTCGGTCCCCCCTGGCTGCAGGACTGCCCGAATGCCGGGCAGAACTCCTTCCAGAGCGATGGCCATTCCTCCCAGCAGCCTGCTGAGCTCCTCGTCACTGTGGACAGCCAGCTGCAGGTGTCCAGGGATGATCCCGGTCCCTCAGCTGTCACAAGCCACATTTCCTGCTAGTTCCACGATCTCAGTGGTCAGGCCCTCGAGCACAACCAGCAGAGAGACGGGAATGCATCCACGGCACCTCCTTTTCAACTCATTTGTTATTCGAGGCTGTAGCTGAGATATTATTTGAGCTTTTAAGATGTTAATCATCTGCTCCCTGTAGTAAAAAGAAACACCTTGTTGTCATGGTTACGCATCATAACAAATGTCCAAAAGTAAAAAAAAAAAAGTTTTTGTATAAATTCTTCCAGCTGCACAGCATCCGATTCCAGAGGAAACAATCATCCGAAAAAAAATTATTTACATCCAGAAAAAGTGGAATTAAAGTTTCCAAATGCAAAATCTCAGGATGAAAGTAACAGAGCTACTCCAACATGCAGCCACCCCGAGCTGCGCATTCTATAATTCTATAATTCTATAATTCTATAATTTGGAAATCAGAAATATTTGTTGAAGTTTGTTGAAATTGAGTTGAAGATTTTCTGCTGCTTTTCTTGAGCTGGTTCTTCTTGAAAAGGACCTCCAGTGCTGTCCGTGAAAGTCTACATTCTCCCAGAACATCTGGGACACCTTTGGACGTCACCTTTTCACGTTGTTAGTGTTGCATCCCATTCATAACTGCCACACGCATTGTGACTACTAATGTCGGTGACGTAACTTAACATCTTGTTGGTTTTTCATCAGGTAACCAGCTGCTGACTTTCATCACATTGGATCTTACTTCTTTTGTTTTCAACCACCATTGTTTATGCCCTCCTTTGGGATTTAGAGATTTCAAATCTGTGCTTGACGTGGTTTCCCATCTGCCTGGTTTTGCCTCTCGGTGTGTCCTGCCTCTGATTTTATTTCACATCGAGCCATTGTGTGCTGGACAGTGGGGGCATCTTTGCACAATCTGTGCTTTGGGTCTTATCTGCTTCACTCAATGTCACACTTTCCACACCAGGGGGATGGTTTCTCTATAAAAATCACATTTCTTTCTGTTAAAGAAGCATCACAGAACAGGATCTTTTACAATAATTCTATATTTTCCTCATCACCTGATGTGTTCAGCTGCCAGACTTAATCACTTCACAGTTCATCCTGCTGGGCCATCACATAGATTTACTTGGCTCTAGACAATTTTGCATTTTGGCTTCATCAAGCCTTCACATAATGAACTTTATATTGAACCGTTTTTAGTGTGAGGAGTTTGGTTTAGTATGAAATTTCTTGTTTGTCAGACTATTTCAAGGCATTTAAATGATCTATGGTCTGTTTTGTTGCCAACTTGCCTTCTTTTAAATCCAGTGATTACATTTTCTGCCAAATGAAGCCCCATTTTATTTAGTCTGAACAACATCCGAGTGAACCTATGTTTTGAAAGCTGTCAACACTGATAGCGTTATCATTAATAAAAATAATGTATGTTCATTGATGAATATCTAAATGAATGATTTTCAGTGGCACAGTGGCAAAACCAACAAGTTGCCCTTTGTTGTCTTCTTGATTGTAATGTCATGCTTGTCAGCTAGATTTGATATACAAAATGTGTCCTCGTGTGAAAATACAACATATCGTTAAGTTAACTTACTGTGTGTCATACAGAAAGTTTGAAGTTGGAGTTTCTAGTATGGTCTCTTCACCTGATATTTCAATAAAAATCCTTAATGCATATGAAATATCTGTTTTCAGGAGTTAAGTTTATTTTATTGTGGAAAAAAAAAATCTCCTCTCTGGTGTCACAATACTTATATGTACTGTACATGGCCCTGTTAACCCAGATGAAGTCTAAGCAAGTTAGTCTTGTACTCCTGATTGGAGTTCATCCGTGCTGTTATAATCACTTGAGTTATAAAGTAAGTACCTGTATATAGAGTAGTGGTGTGAATGTGGGAGGATACTCTTGAAAATTTCCTGCTCTTTTGTACATGTGGGCCAGAATTGAGTAGGTTGAACGTTCCAAAGGTACAAAACCAAATCCCATTTAACATTTTTATTAGCTGGTTTATTTTTATTTCAGTCTTTTTTTATTTCTTTCTTTAGCTTTTGCTTCTTTCACACATAAACAAAGATTTTCTGACATCACAGCAGCTCAAAACATCCGGACCTGTATGTTTAAACCATCTGAGGTTAGTCCTGATATAGCTCTGATTAATTAAAGTCACTTATCAGTTTTAAACTTGTCCCTGTGACAAACACAATATCACTCTTCATATTTTATGTTCAGTTGTGAAACAAAGTTTAAAAGTCAACAAGACATTTGTTCTGCACTCATGTACGCACAGTGTTGTTCACTAAGCTTTGGTGCCATTTCAGTAACAACGAGACATTAAATCAGTTCAGCTTTATTGACAATTCTCGACAACATTGTTAGGGTTGTTTAAGAGTGCACGCTTGAATTGTAGTTAGCATTTGAGTGACAAGGATAGTGGTTTTGGATTGAACAAGATGCTGAACAGGGATGGTTTAAAAGTAGTGATGTGTCCTTCTGTGTTGAGGCTTCGAAGCGTGTGTTGAGTAATCCAGGAGGATTTATGTGAAGCGTGTATGGAGGCGTGTATTGATGACACATGTAGTGACGATTGAGGCCTTGCTAGCGGGCCGGACCACATGACCGATCCAGGAACTGGCTCGTTTGTATGCATAACATTCAAAATATAAGGGGCAGACAGAAAAATCCATCGTCACCATCCTCATAAAGGCAGATTAAGATCATTTGCAGATCAAATTTAAACTTTATTTGAGGTCCCCATAAACATTATTTCTTTTTTTCTTTGATTCAACTTAAAGCTTTGCAAACTACAATAGTTGTGTTATTATACAAAGAAATCCATCTACTGGTTTTACATTTATAGTCCACTTGATGGCACAGTAGAGCAAATGAAGCATGGCGCGTCCGATCATGAGTTGAGCTATTTGATGGAAGGCGTCAGTGCTTCATGAAGCTTCATCTCACCATCACTATTTAAAAGCTTTAGTTAGAAGCAGCTGCTGGTGGAGGTCAGAGTTCTGGAGCAAGCCCAATCTTCTTATGCAGGTAAGAGGAGCGCTACTGGAAGGAGCAGGGCAGGATGATGTCACCATCACAGACAGGACTGCAGCAGAGGAGCAGCTTTGAGAGAGACAAAGGGCAACAATAGGCAAGGAGGAGCAAGTCAATAATCCAAAAGACAGGCATGGGGTCAAGACATGATGATCAGGAAGAGCTGTGACGAACGCTGGACATCTACTTCCACAGTGGGTTTTATAATCTGGCAGAAAGTGAGGGTGACAAGAGCTCTTAAGTAGAGTGGGACACATGAGCTTAATAATTAGGTAGAGGTGCAGAGTAGGTTTTGCTGGATAGCAAGGCTTGATATCAGACATTGAGGCCATTGTAAGGAGCATTTTTCAGTTCCAGTCTGAACCCAGAACTGTTGTTTTTCTTTGACTTCCTTTAATCCCCTCAGGTTTAGTTTCTGCTACCTCAATCATTTGTTTCGTTTAGTTTCAGCAGTAATGCCTTTTGCAAGACCTGCATCAGCTTGAATACTAAAAGCATTTTTCCCCCTTGCTTCTATACTGTTGTTACAATAAAGTTAACTGTGTACGATGTTGGACACATTAAAACTGTGAAATTACTACTATTACCATAATTACTTCCAAGAGTTTCATAAGATATTAGATGTTAGCTTGAAAGATCTTTGTTGGAATTCAGGGTTGGGTTGCAGGTCTTTGTCACTTTAGGCCATGGTTTAAAAAAAAATCCAGAAGTCCATTGACGCTATTGATTTTGGAGAAAACTCTTCTCAGTTGAAAGGACAAAATGCCTTATAACAAAAACTTACAGGGAGAAAATGGAAAATGTCAGAAAATGACAAGAGGTGCTGAAGCATTGGAAAGCACAAGAAATGATCTGTGGTACAAATGATTGTAAACATTTAGTGGTAGTTTAAAGATCCACAAAAATACATTTAAAACATCGCTTAAAAGAGCATTTGGACTTTTTAGATCAGGAACTTGTCCACTTTTTGTCAGCTAGACAGGAGGTAAATTGTTGCAATTGTCTTCGAAACTTGCCGTGTTTTTTCTGTGGCTTTCTCAATTGTTTGTCAGACTCAGTGAGGTTAGAACGAAGATGAGGCTGACACAATCTGCTTTAGTGCTCTTCTTTGCAATTACTGCTATATGATTGGAGTTTAAAGCAGCTACAGCCCTGATGGTAATGCATAGTGCATAACATCAGTCATACTTAACTCACGATCTGACTGAGACTGAGCTTGAATCACTTCAATAACCTATTTTTGAGTGTTTATGTTTTCAAGTTTAACAACAAAATTTAACAATGTATTTTTAATTAGGTTAGTAATGTTAATGTGTTATCAAGTACTTTTGTGTAGTATTTATTTGTCTGTTTTATCTTCAATCAAACATATTGCATAAAGGTACAGATTCGTTGATTGGTAATATTTATTGCTTGGTATACATTTAGCCTTGATAGTCAGTTTAGTGGATAAAATATTAAAAAAAAAATGACATTACCATTACATGCTTTGTATAGTGTCTGGATAAGAGTGAACAGGTGGTAGGATTAAGTATGTCTGCAAGCACTGGTGATGTTTTGTTCAGTGTATGTGAGCTTATCACAAGCATCCTTGCTTGTTGTACGCAGAATTATAGAAATATAGATTAGTGCAGCTGTAATACTGAAAAATAGAGGGGAAGCTTATCTCTAATTAGCCTTTCAACACTAATTTGGCAGGTTTTTATTCAGAAAATCAATTATTATACATGAAGAGGAGTGTGGCACAACAGCCACATCCCAATTTTCTTTTAATAAATACAACAGATTGTAGCAGATGGTAAGGGACGATGAAGCTCACCGGCTGTCATTCATTTTTATAAGTTTGGAGGCCCCTGTAACTAGTTTAGCTGTGCATGTAAAAAAGCATAAATCAACCTGAAATACTTAAGTATTTGTTACATTTTAAAACTTTTAACATGTGTTGAATTTCTTTCTATGCATGTATTTCATCCATCCATCCATCTATCCATCCATCCATCCATCCATCCATCCATCCATTCACAATTGATCCACGGTCGCTACCCAGAGTTTGGGACCACAGATGAAGGTCAACTTAAAAATCAATTTAATTTTGGGAGACTGTTACATCCTGATTGATAGTTCTGATTAGAAAATTTAGTGTTTACCTTGTCTGAGTTTATTATAGCCAAAAAAGAAAATTATTTATTTAAAGGCTGTGATCCATAGAATAGATGGTAATGATTGAACCTGCTTGTCACCTTAAAACATTTTATTTTGCATATTGTAATGTTCAGCTGGTCATTGTTTTGCAGAAAACACCAAAGTTTCACATCCATATGACAATAGGTTACTTTTTTTTTTTTTTTTTTTTTTTTTTAGCACTGAAAGCACTTTGTCTTTCTGTTCTACATGTTTGTGAGCTGCATACAGTATGAGTCAGTGGGATGATGGACGTTGAGCACAGCAGCAACACAATTCTGTGGTTAAATTTAGGCAAGACAAGCGCTTTGTTTAAACGTTTGGAGTGTATGATGTAGTGACATCCCCCCACATTTCCACCCCTAAAATAAATAAATAAAGCAGAGTCTCTAGCCATTGTTTGTTGGTGTCTTTCTAGGACAAGGCAAAGAGGGACATATGACAAATCCACATATTTTCATCCTCATCTTTGAGGTTACAAAAACTGCATCAAATTGTGTTTCTCAATTCATTCACGTTCTCTTCTGCAGTGCTTCTTTTTTTTTTTTTTTTTTTGAGAATTCAAACTTTTTTATAGCCCTTGATAAAATCTTAATCACATAAAAAGCACATTAGGGGAAATAATAATACAGTTATATTATGATGATCTTTATAAGTGGCAGAACTAAGGCTATAACCCCGGATTTTTAAGTGAGAGTCATCTCTACACTGAACCCTGGCCAGCCAACATAATTGCTCATTCTAAGTTTAATAAAAATAAATACATAAATAAAAATTTAAAAAATCTTGTTTTTATGGTATTCAACATTGACCGGCTCAGGTGGAAGAGCAATCATTCGCCAGTCAGAAAGTTTGCAGTTTGATCCCTGCTTTTCATGGCACAACACTGAACTCCAAATTTGGAAAATTAGTGTATGAGCGTGTGCATCCATTGGAGAATGAGTGAAAATATTTTAAGTGGTAAAGAAGTGCTTTCTAAATGCACTGCCTTTACAATTTACCATCCAAAAACAGTTTTTGGAGTAGAAAATGAAGGATGAACACATCCTGTTTCCTCTTCAAGTGGGACTATCTCAAATATAATATGCCAAATTATAACCATAAAACTGTAGACATGTGCACACAATTTCCTTTGTGTTGTTCAGGCTGTGTGTATTTAACTGTAAAGTTTGCACTTCTGGTGGCAGATTGATTAATTTCCTCTCTTGATCGCATGGAAAAATCATTCCTGTCAGGTTCTTTACAGTTTTGCAGCTGATGAGGCAGAAAACGCTGAATATTTATTACAGGCATTTTATTCTAAGTTGTTTGTTTTAACCTCTTTGAATATGTATGGTTCAAAAAAACCTTAAGTGAAACAGTCAGAAAATAAATCCAGGCATTTAGTCAACAGAGCAGTGTGAGTTGGGTCTGGATGATTCAGATAAGCACCTCGGCTCAGGGCTTTTGATTCTAAGTATCTTTTGGCAATGAATGACTTTAAATCAATTCATTGGATTTTAGGCTGTTTTTTCCCAAGCTACTTTTTTTTATATGCATGCTACAAGCTAAGAGCATTTGACTTTCAAACACAAGCAGGCGCACACCTCTGTTTTGATTCGAACAATAATCAGCCATTGTAGTGTAAAGGAAGAACGTCTGGGAAAACATATGTTTTTGCATCAATTGATGAACTGCATCAGGCATGAAAGCCCAAAAACACAGATTAGCTTCATTTATTTATTTATCTATTTATTTTTACTATTTTTTAATTTCATTTTGTAAATTAGAAGCCTCAGCTAATGTAATTAATCAACACAAGAACTGAATTTATGTTGCTTGGCAACATTACAAATCAAATCAAATAGTGTTCACTCATTTCAATAAAAAAGTACTAACATAGCATTCATGCAACACTCTACTACATCTTTACAAACAATAATCAGTGCTTTATCACATTCATACACTGATGAGACATCAGAGGCAATGAGGGGTTCAGTGTCTTGGCCTGCACACTTGCACATGTGACTGCAGGTGGAATGAAACCCCCAACTCTCCCATTGGAGGACGACTGCTCTGACCACTCAGCCACAGCTGCCCCATAGTGACATGCAGGTGAAAATGTGCCTACAAAGCTGAGCAGATTTGATCCATCTGGCACAATTTAAATATCTCCAACAAGTCTGTTGGAGGAGAGCCACCTGCATCATGAAGGATCCCACTCACCCAGTACACACAGTTTTTGCCCCGCTCCCCTCAGGCAGAAGGTAATGCCACTTGATTGTTGATATGTGCTGCTGACTATCCATGCTGCTGATTCATTTCATGTTGCTGTGTTCATTCGTTCTCATCTGCTCACACAGACTCATGTTCGTGCTGCTGTTGTTTGGCACATTGTTTTGTACCATTAGTGCTTAGCATATTCTGTTTTGTGTATTTCTTATTTCATGTCTTGGATCTTATTATTGTTTTTATTTACAATTTGTATTTTTTTGTTGGATGTAACTGGGACCTTGTGTACATAGTTTTGTTCCAACTCATGTACCACATGTGATGTGAATGACAATTAAAAAAAAAAAAAAAAAAAACTTGAATCCTTGAATCTTGAACTTATCAGGTGAATAAATATCTCCAGATCCAAATAAAACTAATGTATTTATTGTAATATATTGAAGAAAATAGTTTAACTAGTTATTTTTTTACTGAACTGACCAGGGAAGTTATTAACAAAAAAAAAAAAAAAAAAAAAAAAAAAAAATCCTGAATAAGTGGATTACCTGGAAATGTTTGTTTATTTTTTATATTTGTATAGATTTTTCCAAGTGTTGATTGTATTTGCTTTTTTAATCTATATATTAAACTAATTCAAATGAAACCAAAGGGTTATATCCTTTCAGTGATGTGCATCTGGGATGGTATTTGTCTATACAGTATAGACTTAATGAAATTAGTTATAACTGAAATGACAGTTGATTTTATGTAAAAAAATCATGACTTGGAAAACTAGGAGTTTTGGGGCAGCATCACATGAAGAAATAATCTATCTTTTTTCATAATTTCCTCCGTGGTGTGCCACTGTCACCTAGTTTTGAATTCACAAGATGTAGATCACTGAAGAAAAACAGCTTGAGAGGACTGTCTCTCTTTTCCCACAGGTTTTGCTTTACTAATATGATCAAGCACACCAAGAATAAAAAGGAGAATAATCGATACGTGTCAGCATTCAGATGCAATATTTTCCTCCTTATCTTTGAGTGTTGGCTAAATTGGGAATTCAGTCGACAGACACACATAATCGCTCTCAAATGCATGTGCGGCGCTTCATTAAAGGCTTGCAGCACATTGTATCTGCGCACTGCAAACACACATACACACACCGGAGCGCACAGAATCATCTCCTTGGGCAAACAGCTTCACAGCCATCCAACTGGGAAAGGATCATATTCTGTGGGGGGTCTAGAGGCAATTAGCATAACTAACAGAACACTCGGCGCACGCACAGAAAATCAGACGGAAATGAGAATGAACCTACGCAATCAGAGCAGAGAGGGAATGTTAACACTGTCTTCCTGTGTAAGATTGACAGAGAGAGATCACATATTTATCTTGCTCCGTCAGCTTTTGTCCCACGAGACCGCCGAGGTACAATAAGGCTTTTTTTTTTGTTTCCCGACTCTGTCGCTCGGGCTTCAACCCCCATGCTGAGGTGTTCCTACTGCATCACCTTAAAAAGTAGCGCAATAAGTTTTGCAATAAGTTGTCAGAAAAAGCCAATAACCTTTTTTTTTTTTTTTTCCTTCTTTTCTTTTGCCTCTGAAGATAGTTCCGTCATTCTGTGCCTGTTTTTGTGTGTTTGCTCCAAGTGCTGAGGAAAAAATGATGACACGGGCGATAGCAATCTGGTATTGGCGTTATCTGCCCAGGTCAGAAAAGGAACCTACTGCTATTTCTTTTTTTATTTTTTTCTGTCTTTCTTATTTCCATTGCCCAACCGGGGAACACAATTTGTAACAGTTGCAATGTTCCAGATGGGCAACTCTGTCATAAAGTTTCTTTTTAAGTCTGAAAGCCTCAAGAGTGAAATCATTCAGCTTTTCCTACTTTCTATCTCTGTCTGGTTGTCTCATTATTGCCCACTTTGTCTGAAAGTCTGACTTTCCTCATTATCTAATTTGCCACCCGATTCTTCAAATGTCAAAAATCATGTGGGGGGAAGACTGTTGGAAAGTTCAATCTCTCAGAAAGCCTCCATGGACTTTAAAAAGAATTTTAATTTCAAACCTAATAGACACAATGAATTGAAACCTGAGGGAAGACTTTTCAACACCTTTAGGAATCAGTCCCCAAAGCAGGACTCGGTTGCCTCACCAATTTTCAGCAACACTGCCTCAGGAGGGGTAAACATTAGGGAAAGCTCCATCCAATAAGAAAATGTATTAGCAATTGGACTTCCATCTTCCAAAACTTAAATCTGTACACCGTGGATACTAAAAATTCCAAGTAATAAGCCAAGTGAGGCTCAGAATAGTTCAACCATAGATGAAATGGAATAGTTTATGCACATTTCAGACCCAATAAATGTGAAATATTTTCCGTAGATTATCAAAAATGTGCACTTATGTGTGTAAGTTGTAAGTGCTGATATCAACTCAAGCAGTCGGTGCAGATTTTGTATGTTAATGTGGCAGCTGTGCACGTTTCATCGCAGCTTCCTGACATTTCATATCTTTGTGTTGGAATAGGAGATATAGTGTCAAGCATTGCTTTATATATGGATTTGATTTCAGTCGCTGCACATGTTTTGCCTGATTCTGTGATATATTGGGCTGGAGAATGAGACAAAGATATTGATCTATCTGTGAGCTACAGGCCAGACCGGTGCTCATAATTATGACCAGCCTTAAGACACTGTTATTGGTCAATTTCTTGTTAATGTTAAATGCACTGATGGTTAGTTGGTTGGACCTGTCGGGACATGAAATTGCAATCTGTGCTGAGGTGGACCAGATGTCATCATAAAATGAGAAAAATCTGTTTTGTGGTTAAACACTCTCCATAGATGTGTATAAGCATGGAGACATGTGTAAAAGTGATGTTGACGTGGAAAGGGTTTCTCTACTTTGTTATAGCTAGGCCTGTCACAATAAACAATAAATCAATTAATCGCATGATGAATGACCATTATCAAACTCATTTTCATTTACTGGCTTTATCGTTTCTTCATGTCTCTTTCTGCTGAAGGCACTGGCTTAACTCTGGTGCTCTTCACTTACCCCTCTCTTTCTCTTTAAAAATCTGTTTTTGACAGTCCAAAATCGCGTTTTTGGATCGTTAAAAGCAGCAAAGCTGAGAAGCTAAGCAAACAGGCCGACCTCGGGAATAAACCTCCATCTTATCGAGCTCCAAAATTCACGGTTGAAACCGTGCCTTTGTGTAAAAACTTGTTTTTCTTTGCAAAACGAAGCTGAGAACTTGTTTACTATTTTTTTTTTAACTTTTATTAAAAGTTTTGTGTTAAAAATGCTATACTAAAGAGCTCAAACCACCAAGCGTCCGTCATGTCATCATGTCAGCCCATGACATGTCAAGGGGCCTCCCTCCCATTTTTCTTAAAGAGACATGCTGCTCAACTTTCCATCCTTTGGTACAAACAGTCTTATACTGCCATCAGGTGGCCAAAAAAAACATTATGTAATAAACAAATCAACATTTCTTCTAAAATTTGACAATTAATTAGTGTTAAATTTCAAACAATATTATTGTTTATCGCAATAATTTCTGAGACAATTAACCGCCCAGCAAAATTAGTTATGACAGTCCCAGTTATAGCCTGAATCTGCAATCAGAATCAAAATAGACATATGGATAGCCAAATGCAGTATATGGTTTCATGTTATTTATGGTGCAGTATCCGCTCCTCACTCTCATATCCTTCACATCTTTCATCATTCTTTCCTCTCCTTTCCTCTTTGCTTGTTTTTGCTTTTTTCTTCTCAAGATTAGGTTCTTGTACAAAAACATCACCATAAAACAAAGGTAATTAGACAACCAGTGAAATACCACAAGCCAATTTTAGAAGAAAATATTTGAAAGTGAGCTTTATATTCAGTTTTCTTCAAAGTGTTGCATTAGAAAATGAAAACCCCAAATTACAGAGAAAAAATAATCACATAGTAAGAAATGAAACACTCCAAATTTACTTTTTTTTGTGTGCGTTCGTTAACTCTTGTATTCCCTTCACCTGCTTTAGGTCTTACATCTTTTGGTTATATTTAGGCACCATCATTTACAAGGTTTTGCTGGTAAAACTGAAGAAATCATAACGGTCATGTTTTTTTCAATCAATTATTCATCAGGTTAAGTAATAACACAATTTAATTTTTACAACTCTTAAAGCGTTTAAAAGACAGCTTTTATATCGGGGGAGTGGTGGCGCAGCGGTTAGAGACGGTGGGCCTGTGATCGAAAGATTGCTGGTTCAAGCCCCGGTACCGCCAACATCAAAAACATGTGGGTAGAAAAAAGGTGAAACACTCACACCTGCCTCTGCCCTCATTCGTCCCACTCTGGGCCCCTGAGAAAGGCCCTTAACCCCCACCATCTGCTCCCTAACAGTTCTCTCTTGAAAATGAGTTCTCGTGGCTCAATGCGACTACCTGGATAAATAAAGGGTAAATGAAGAAAAAAAAAGAAGAATCAATAAGAGACGAACAAATTCTGACAAAAAAGCATTAAATAACATGACCATGTATGTGTACAACTTGTTTAAAGGATTAAGTTAAACCAGCAAAAAGAAAAGTTCATAATTATAGGAAATTACCTTGTTAATCCTTATCCCCTTTTCTGTCACTGAGATTTCTAGTCAATATATTTACTCTAAATACATAATTATCAAAACCCCTGTCAGCTTAGCATCTAGAGTGGGAATAAAGGACAAATGCTCATAATTAGGAGATACAATGACATGATTCCAGGAACTAATTACAAACTCTTTTATAAATCTTTATCATATGTATTTTTTTTATTTGTTCACTTGATTTTGAGGGAAATTATCTAAAATTCCAATGTGGCAGCCATGATAAGAGGTGGTCAATTTCTTGAAAACAATAAAGAAAGGAATGCTAATTATTTCTTAATTGGTTTCTTTAGCACATCGGTGCCCAATCCTGGTCCTCAAGGTCCACTATCCTGCATGTTTTAGTAGTGTTTAGTTAATTAATGTAAAACAGCAATACAAGCTTTTGAGCTTTTTTCACTTTCTTTTTTTTTTGTTTTTGTTTGTATTGTAATTACAGTATTTCTGAACTTCTCTGAATATTCTCCTGTCTTTCCTAAAACACGTCATTTTTAGATGGTCAATCAATAAAATAATAGGAAGTAACTCTCTTTTTTTTTTTTTTTACTTTTCAATTGAGACTCTTTTTGGTGGCAGTGATAGCGTCTAGCGCACATTTATTGATGAGAATGCAATAATTTGTGATTTAAATGTGCAGTTAATCAGATTATGTTACACTCTGAGACATCCGGGCTAGCATTTCCACCTTGTACAGTATTCTGCATTACTGCCAAGCTAATGCCAAGCTATATTGCTTTAGCTTCCAGTTTAGTATACTGTATATTTTTTTTTCATTCAACCTTGATTTAGGCAGGTTAATCCCATTGAGCCTCGAGGACTCATTTACAAGAGAGACCTGAAAGTAGTATATAGTATGTATGTATAGTATAGTATATAGTACTGTATATAGTAAGAAGGTATCAGTTCCGATGCTAAGCTTTGTCCAAAAGGCATTGACAACTGTAAGTGTTGGACCTGAAATTATTGCTTAATAAAATAACTACCAGGGCAAAGTTTTTGCTATTTGAATTAGCATAATTATTCTCTGTTTTTCCAGAGCCAGTGTACCATGTCCAAGTTCATCATTTGGTTTTACTCAGATGTGATAGTATTACTTGCTACAGATTTTAAGAAACTTGTTTTGTCACTTGTAAGTTTTAACGTGAGATCTCCAACTTTATGCTCAGTGCTGTAGACCTCTTCAGGTGGAACATCTGATGACCTGCATGTCATGCTTTACTTCAGTTATTCACGCCAAGATCTACATTTCCACTCTGCTTATTGCATCCACCAGTCTGTTTTCATGATCTCATTACTTTTGCCCTCCCGCCATCTGTGGCCTTTCATTTTCTTTAGAATTCAATTACCTTGGGTAACCAAATTCACCAGCATACATTCCCACCAAAATCAATCCAAACACAGCGAGGAGTGGCCAATCTACTGCCTGGAAAAATGAAGTAAAGAAGACGCCAGTTGTCACGTTGCAGTCTGATATCATAATGCGATATTGGTATGTGCTACGTTATTATTAAGGCTTTGGACTCATCTGCACATTATGCCAACATTTGTCACCTAACAGATTTAAAAGCTTTGGCAATATGATTGATCAGATTAGACTTTATATCTAATCATAGGTGATAATGTGTGTTTTAAATGCTTTAATCTGTGCTTTGCATGTGTAGTCCCTATCCAAGGCAGTAACTGTAATTTCACGATTTGTCTTATTTAGTCATCTTGTCCCAGTTTTCCTCTTGAACGGAATAGCCTGCTGTGCAGCTGTGAGCATGCCCAGGGCCGGATCTGAGCACAATGCTGCAGTAATAGAGGATAAACCAGTTCTTAAAAGGTCCATATAGGGGGGAGCAGGGATGTATCCAATGCCAAAGGATTTAAAGAGAGACGTGAAATCCCCTTTGTTTCGCTGTGGGCATCAAGCTGAGTGAGTGAGCCTTGTGTGGGCTCTTGGTAATGGTCTGGGGCGTCTTTGGTGCCAGCGTTTTCCAGCAGGTAATTGGGACTCTCTCAGCCAATGTGTGTGTGTAATCTCCATGAATTCAGAGGGGGGGGACACTACTTACTTTACAAAGAATATGGGACACATGGCAATTCTATTTAAGTAAGCAATGAGGTAGAAAGCTGAACTTATATCTCCTCTTGACACTCGGCGCCTGAAGTGTGATTCCTCTTACCACTTTCATTTTCTTCAGTTTAAATGTTTGGGTTTGGATCCTGTGTGGATTTTAACCGCTCCATTGCTTGTAATTAAAAGAAATATTTATTACATAAAAATACAAAGATATATGTGTTATATCAATAACATCTTGCTTATTTAATTGCAATTATTTTTTTATAGTTTGTGTCAAAAGCTGGTTTATTAAACTTGACACTTTTGCTTGAATTAATTATAGATCAATGTAACAGTGCCGAACAAATGGAAACAATAACACACACTTTGTGAGTATGATTCAGTAGAAGAACAACAAATGGAAAAAAAAGAGCAAACATGCAGAAAAATACTTAAAATAAAATATTCATAAACACTTACAACTATTGCTTTGTAGTCCTTAAAACCTACAAAGAAGTCTGGCCCCTGGAAGTAAATCAATTAATGAGGGGTAACTGAGGGTAATTGCACATTTCTGTACCTTTGCATATATGAAAATACTTTATCAGGATTGATACCAGAGTGAATATTTCATTCAAAGAAGTTTGGTTTAGCCTGGAAATGTATGGAAGCAATGGAGAACTCATAACAGAAAAGCACCCTGTTGTCATCGCTCACATTGGAGAGCACTCAACATTAATTGGTTTGTAGTTGTGGGATGGTTCTCTTGAGTTTTCAAATCAGCAGTTTGAAAGAACAGAGGAATGTAAGTAATTATTTAACAAAGTTGGTAATAACATTAGTATGGCCCTTGTGAAGTAGACATTTATTTAGGATTGTCATATTTTCTGCTTAATTTTCTGACGTATTGTGTCTTTCTATAATAGCTGAATGGTGAAAGGAGTCACTTATTGTGAAAGTGCCTTTATATTTTATTTCCTCACATGGTTTACATGAAAAATCACATGGGTAAACCTTTTTCTTTCAAGCTCATGGTTTTGACCACAAGGGATGGACTTAGACCCACCTACTTCATGATACTGTCCGTTCAATCATTATTATTATTTTTCTTCCTTTTTTGGGGGGAGGCACTTCTAAGTTAAAAAAAAAAGTAAATGTAAAAATAATAAAGCTTCTAGGCTGCTAATTAAATGCAATAACTTTACTAAATAATTCAAATAACACTTGGCTGAGCTCGAGTTGGATTTGGAGGTTCTTTGAACATTACAGATCCAATATACATGGTTTCACTTTAATGTTTTAAAGTTACACCATCATGCATAATGGTTTAACTCTGTGTCGGAATCATTTCAGTTGTCTCAACAGGATTTGTTTGCATTCTGAATTCACTTTGTTGTTGAAGTAATTCAACAGCGAACCAGTTTGGTGTTAGAAATTACCCTAGACAAAATGTAAATAAACGTGTCTTTTCACTATACATTTTAAAAGAATTGGTCAATTTTGTGGCCGTTTCACTTTCAATCTGCTGATACCCCACCCTGCTCTGTGCTGTGTGAAGGCTGCATGAACTGCAGTCAGCAAAGACTCTCCTCCCAGTAAACAACCAATCGGCCTGACCCCTTAACCTGTGGGCCGTTGTGTCATCTTTCTGAATTATGCGTGCAAAGTTGTTTCTGACGTTTCTGGATGTGAAAACGGGCTGTTCTTGTTAATGTTCTTTTCAGGTTTGATTGGCATTTACATTATGTGGAAGTCATTGGCTGTAAACTGACCATGAGTCAGAGGTTGTTCCTGGTATGTATAAGGGGGAAAGCACTGTGAGGGCTGAAGTTAGAACCCTTACTTAATGGAGAAGTCACTGGGTGATGCTTAGCTTTGACTTGCTATGCTCAGCTTGAATTTAGTTTATTTCCGTGCATATAGTGCCACGTCACAACAGAAGTCATCTCAGAGCACTGTGGGGCTAAAATGGGGCAGCCAACTTGGGACCAGAATTTTGCGATTCAACCTCCAGCCATTCCCACATGTTGTGGTGTCTCTGAGCAAGATACCTAATTCCCTATTGCCACCCGGGTGCTCACATAGCTGCACACTGCTCCACCTGGGTATATCTCACATGTGATGGGTTAAATGCAGAAAACTAATTTCGCCATTGTTTGGGAACATACACTGATGACAATCTCAGACTTCCCTTTACTGTACCGAAAAGCTTAGTTTTGTACAGCACAGCACTGATTTATGTGTCCTTCAGAGTCAGAATAAGCTTTATTAACATCTGATTTTGATGTGTCTTGATTTATGCTCAATCATCCAGGTAGAAAAATCTAACAAAGTTAAGTCAGGTCCTCTGGACTGTGTCTTTTTGTTGAAACATTCTGTTTTTCATCCAAAATACTTCATCAGTCCAAGGAGCCTCAACAAACTCAGTCTAAAAAATATCACCTTCACACAGTAGGTCAACCAGTTTGATGGTGCTCAAGTTGTTTCTGCAGTCCACCCTCTCACCCATCGACTCATTTGAGGGAATCAGTGCCAAAGTGGTTACAAATATTCATATCACACACACGCACACACACACACATACACACACATATATATATTTTTTTTAAACAAAATTTTGGACTTAAACGTTTGGTAAGGGGTTGGTTGCATATGATTAACAACCCACTGACCAAGAGGATGCAAGCTGTTTTTTGAATTTTTGCTCAAAATCCCCAACCACCATAAATATCGTTTTTAAATTTCTGTAATAGAGGGGGTGAAACTTTTTTAAACATATGCTAATGTAAAGAAAATGTTAAAAACTACTTTATAGATTCATAAAAATTACATGCCAATTTTTTTTCTGTAAATTGAAACAAGCCAGTCATATTAATAAATGAATGATGTAACATATAAGAAATACAATGAATGAACTGAAAAAAATTATGAAAAATAATCTATTTGCACCTGAAAAAAATAACACATTGCAAAACACATGGTGTTTTGAACCATGTTGGCATGACTGTCTCCGAGGAGTTGACGGGGGAGAGGGCGGACCCTGGAGGCCATCTTATCACAAGCAAACTTTTTCCCCACTATGGGAGTGTGCTGTTTGTGGGATTCAGTTTGTTGGTGGCTCCTCAGATTGAAGAAGTCCTTTGGATGAAGGATGAAGCATTGTTGGATTTTTAACTGGATTATTGAGCAGGAACTTTGATGCTGACACCTTTCTTGGAACATAATAATGTACAGACATAATGAAGCTTGGACATCAACTCATTTGCGTATTTGAAGTCTTCGCATTTTAAAAACGCTTTTCCATTTGATTTGTTTGGCACGTGCAGTCATAGAGAACGTGCAGCACATTTTTATCTTACCAGTATGGGATTGTTCTCCCTCTGAAGCGGGGATATCTTAAGTCTGTAAAGTTAATTACTATCAGTTCCATCGAGATGCTCTACCAGGCAGAGCACCTTTCATATGTAGATATGATTAAATTATACTATGGTGAACTCATTAAATTGGATTTGCATTTAGCAAAGGGTTTCTTTCTCCATCCTGATTAACTCTTTCTAGGCAGGCAGAAAAGTCACAGCATTCTGTTGACCCGACACTTCCTGACTGGCTTTCTACTGGCGCAGCACTGTACGCTCGCAGTCACGCCTGCTCTTCAGAGCTGGGGGTAATCACACTATGCTGTTTTTAAATTTATGGCTCACTTTGCTATATTAAACACACTCATGGTTTTGTAATAGGCCTATCTGGTAAATCAAGTGAGTTGGAAAGCAGATCAAAGGCCTCTGGTAGATACAAACTGTATTTTTAGATTGTGTCAAGTCAAAACACTTTTTTTTTGGTGGGGGGTGATTCACTCAGGATGATGGCTGGGATCTACTGACGTTGGGTTACGTTTTAAGGTTTTAACTAACCAAGTACTTTTTCTGTTGATTATTACTTAAGCCAATGAGTTGAGCACATTGTATTCTAAAATTTTTAAATGACACTGGGCATATTTTTAATTATTGTTCATTTAATTTGGAGAAAAAAATGGAGGTGATCATAAATCTAAATTATTTGCTGCACCATCACATCAAACTATTAAAAATAAACACTTTATCTTAGATAATGACAGAAACTTTCACAGGACAAAACATCTCCATATTATTTGCATGCAGGTTTTCTTTCAAACTAATTTTAGTCCATTTTTACAGCAATATGAAATTGCTCTGGGAAATAATAGGGGCAGAAATACAAAGAAGGATTGTTGGCTTATCTAGCTCTGCAGGTAGGGTATTACAGCCTTCTCGACGGGAATCACACCTGTGTTGTGAAGTTTAAGCCACTGCTGTGCATGAAGCATTCTGCCTATAATCCCTGCACACTTTCCCATAGATGGGGGCTGGGACAAAGTGCCGGGTGCGCAGTCTGTTGGCAGCATTCTACAGACAAGCAGCCACTGAGACTGAGGCACAAGTGTCTGTTGTGCTCTGTGGCGTTGGCTCAGTGTTAACATGTACAGGTGCAACTAAAAACATTTAAAAAATGTGAAAAAAGTTTTACAGTTTTTGTAAATCATTTCAGAAAGTGAAACTCATATAATATTCATTACACATAGAGTGGAATACTGCAAGTCTTCATTTCTTGTAATTTTGATGATTATTCAATTCAATTCAAAAATACTTTATTGATCCCAAAGGAAAATTAAATGTTGCTGTAGCTCATCATCCTCGCTTCATTAAGAGATGTTATAGATACAGATGGCTGTAGGCAGGAAGGATCTCTTGTAAAGGTCCATCCCACAGTGGGTCTGAAGAAACTGGTTGCATATGCCGTCCAATCTGTCCACCCAGACTCGGCTGGCCTCTTGGTTCCTCCGGGCTGCTGGGCAGAACTCCTCCCAGAGTGATGGCCACTCCTCCCGGCTGCCTGCTGAGCTGCTCATCACTGCAGACAGCCAGCTGCAGGTGCCGGGGGATGATCCCATCTTTCTGTTGTCACGAGCTGCATTTCCTGCCATTTCCAGGACCTCAGTGGTCAGGCACTCGAGCACAGCCAGCAAGGAGATGGGAATGCATCTACAGCGCCTCCTTTTCAACTCATTTGAGATTTGGGGCTGTGGCTGAGGTATTATTTGAGCTTTTGAGATGTTAATCAGCTGATCTCAGGTCCAAGAAATGTCCAAAACTAACACAGTTTCAGTAAAAATCCTTCCAACTGCACAGCATCTGATACCAGAGGAAACAATCATCCAAAAAAAAAAAAAAAAGTGATTTTCATCCAGAAAAAGAGGAATTAAAATTTCAAAAAGCAAAATCTCAGAGTGAATGTAACAGAGCTACACCAACATGCAGCCATCTTGAGCGGTGTGATTCTAGAACAAATAACTGCTTAAAGGTCATGAAAACCCAAACCTCAAAGTATCAGAAATATAGAATATTGTGATAAATTTCCATATTGGAAGCTCTTGCACACTTTGCACAGATAAATCCTAGACATGGTCTACAAATGTTGCATTCCTCAAGTCAAGCTGTTGAGCCACAGGCAACGTCAGAAGTGTCACCAGGGCTTTTTTGCAATAGTATTATTATTTTTTTTTAGATGTGTAAAACCAGTTTTTTTCTTAAATAACAAAAAAAAAATATGTACTGTATATTAAAAAAAAAACACACACACAAACAAATAATTTGACTTACAATTCCTAAAAATGTAAAGACTTTTGAAAGACTGTAATGTACCAATGGGGTTCAAACTAATATGGCATTAAATGTAACACTATCATTGAACAAGGTCATTATTTATCATTAGTCATGTAATACATATTGATGGGTCATCCTTCAAAGTGCAGAGTGAAACTGAATGTATTATCATCTATTTCCATTATATTATTTACTAATCTTTTTTTTTTTTTTTTTCTGTGCAGCACATTGTTTGATTTTGCTGATAAAAACTCGGTCCTAAACTTGTACGTGCTCATCTTTTTTCATGCGTACAGTATTGTGATAAAACGAGACAGTGGATCTGGACCGCTTAATATTCAGTGATTCTTTGTAGGCTAATTATAACGTGTGACTTCATAAAACTTGGGAGACTGCATGTGGTGACTGAATAAAGCAAAGCAACAAAAATAATTAATTTCCTGCTTTGATGCAGCTGGTTTTTTTGTGCACAAGTGTCTGATGAGGAGGAGGGTGGGCTGCATAAAATAAAGAAATCTACATCTTTATTTCCTTTGTATGATAATTTAGGCCGGCAACATTACGGTGTTGAATCCTTGCCTCGGCACACAGATTTGCAGGGAATTTATTCCGAGCTGTGATAAAATTAATGAAACATTTTATTGGTGCAGGTCATGTTTGTGGTGTTGTGGCAATGTAATGAAGAAGAATGTTGAAGGATGCGAGGAGGAGGAACGTTATAATGCCCCTGGCAGGTTTTGCTTGCTGTCAAACGGGAAATGAGTCCATCACGGGGAAAGCTCACTCAAAACAAGCCATGATTAATGTGTGTTTGTGTGATCCGGCACATATTTACTGGTGGATCATGCGCACCAGGCGCATGCAAATACACAAAGGCTGGAATTTATTCATGAAAATACACTTATATAAACAAATGTGCTCATTGTCTCATTGATACACCAAGACAGTTTGCGTATGCGCTCATTTATAAATTACCTTACAACAATAAACACAAACGGGTTGTACACCAGAAGTTAAAATGGGATCTGTTCATATTTCATATGCTAAATCACTCGTCTGTTTGTGTGTTTTCTCTCTAAATTAAATGAATAAATCTTCTTTTTTTATTATTTCTTGGAAGAATAAAGGCACACGGTAGAGAAAAAACATTGATGTGTGTCCGTAGACGTCATTAAGCATGAACTTTAAATAGAACTTCCAATTTCACATCAGTAAATCGCTGCCACTTTAATTTTGAGCCACCAGTGCACTTAATTCAAACAAATGAGGCTATTATATTTCAGCCATTTTCCCATTTTATTTTGAAATCTTTATTAAATGAATAAAAAAAAAGGCCAGCTTAGTGTTGGACAAAACAGGAATTGGGGGAAATCTGTACTTTAAAATAAAGCCACACAACTTCTGTTTTTAATAGTATCTCAACAATGCTGAACCGTAACACATGTCAGGTAAAGTAAATTTCTGAGCTTAAAATAAAATTATTCCCAAAATTAACAAAAATGGGTTTGAACAAAGAGGCCTACTAGCTACTCTGAGCAACAGTCAAATGCTATACAGTTTATGATGACTGGAGGATTGAGTCAGTTACATTTCATAGCTATAAAGTTAATTTTCTTAATTTTTAATTATACTCATCTTACAACAGAGCACATAATTGCTACACTGTTTTACCTAACAACATACAAAGTGTTACAAGTAGAATATGAACAACTGTACAAGTTGAATCCAATATTGGTCAATCAGATCATCTGGACAGTTTCTTTTTTTGTGGAAAGACGTTTTGCCCTCTATCCGGAGGGCTTCATCAGTCTGAGGAGTCCCATGTAAACTGCTTTCTCCACTAAGCAGTACAAGTTGAAGCTGTTTTAACCATTTCATTACACTGATATTTCTTTGTTATCTTATAACTATAGTGAAAATATATTGTTTTTCCACTTTTTGATGCCATAATAGTTTGTTCAAGTAAGTTTTATTACAATTTGCATCACATGTGGTACATGAGGTTGAATGAAATTGTGTACACAGGTTCCCAGTTAGACGCTAAACTAAGAAACACTGCTGACTTAGCTAAAAATGACATTGGATTTATTTGATGGCTTCAAGAATGTAAGACATAATAGTTTTGTAAACTTTCTTGAATGTTTTTCTTCATTTAATTCATTATACGCCACTACTATCCCAAACTTTTCATTGTTGCTTTCCCCTGTCAGCAGTCATGTTAAGAAGCTAAACTTATTACGATCAGTGATGCACCATGTGCAGCCTAAATATTGAAAAAACAGTTATTGTTGCAAAAATAAAAATATCAGTTATTTTAATATTTTTTAAATTAATATTCATTTGATTATTTAATTGTTTTAATGTTATTATTTGTATATTGGTTGCAGTTCCCATCATATCACAGAGATTGTTTTATAGAATAATTTTGCTGTTGCAGTACTTTGTCACGTGACAAGTTTTTAAAATCCTGAATTGTGAGATTTCTACATTTAGGAGACACGGACAAACATTTTTACCAAATGTTTGCTGACAAAGCTCGACTGTGCTAAGAGGTTATACCTGCATTGAGAAATATAAAGACAAAGCCTAAATAAATTATAATCTCTATCATGAATCTGACATTTTACTTTTCTAAAACAGGTTAGTGAACCTCGATGACCTAAAAGAAGCAACGTCTTCTTGGATTAAATGTCAGCAAATATGAGTTCATCTTTTAGAGTAGTAAACGATCAGTCCTACATTTACAGTATATCACATTTTAATTCACCTTTGTATTGAAGAGAGAGACTTCTCATAAAGTAGGAAGGAAAACATGGACTGAATACCATTTTAGACTGTGGTTTCCAAACTTTTCAACTTTTAACCTAGAAAAAATTAAACATGCAGGTAGTCCCCGAGATACGAATGGGTTCCGGACCTAAGGACCGTTCGTAGGTCGATTCTGCCGTAGGTTGGAGCCGAACGCACATGGCGCCGTATTTCTGCGTGCACGGCCGCAAATCAAAACCGAAACTAAAACGGCGATCGGTAACGTCTTTTTAAACACATTTTTTCAATGTAAAACAACTTCGAACGGCCGTTTTGTGTTTTAATGTGTTTCCAAGCAGTTAGCTAACAAAATACCCTAAAAAATGAAAAATATATAAAATGCTGCATAAAAAAGGCAACGAACGGCGCGATGACATCACTGGGGGCGGAGCCATAAGTACGGAGCGCAGTAGGTCGATGGCGCCGTAGGTCGGGGACAACCTGTAGTTGCTGATTTTTAGTTTGATTATTTTTGTAATAAAACTTTAAAGACACTCATGTGAACCCACCACCTGCAGGAAGGACCATAAAAGTCGTGTGCATGATGCCATGGGCATTGGCTGAAGGCGGGGACCTGGGCGCTCTGACCCTGGCTTACCAAAGCTGGCTCTTGGAACATGGAACATGACCTCTCTAGTGAGGAAGGAGCCTGAGCTTGTGCACAAGGTTGAGAGGTACAGACTAGATATAGTTGGGCTCACCTCGATGCACAGCATGGGCTCTGGAACCGATCTCCTTGACAGGGGCTGGACCTCATTCCATGCCCATAGTTAGATGCTTCAAGCTAGTATGGGTCTACGTGTAGTCCCTTGGCTTGGTACCTGTGTTGGAGTTTTCCCCAGTAGATGGGAGGGTGGTTTCCCTTCACCTTTGGGTTGGGAAACAGGCTCTGACTGTTGTTTGTACCTATGCCCCAAACGGCAGTTCAGAGTATCCGGCCTTCTTGGAGTCTTTAGTAGGGGTGCTGTAAGGTGCACCAGCTGGGGACTCCTTTATTCTGCTGGGGGACTTCAATATCCACGTGGGTAATGACAGTGTGACCTGGAGGGGCGTGACTGGGAGGAACGGCCTCTCTGATCTGAACCCGAGCGGTGTTATGTTGTTGGACTTCTGTGCTAGTCATAGTATGTCCATCACCAACACCATGTTCAAACATAAGGCTGTCCATAAGTGCACTTGGCACCAGGACATCCTAGGTCATAGATCAATGATTGACTTTGTAGTCATGTCATCTGATTTGCGGCCGTTTGTTTTGGACACTCGGGTGAAGAGAGGAGCTGAGCTGTCAACTGATCACCACCTGATAGTGAGTTGGATCAGATGGCAGGGGAAGATGTCAGACAGACCTGGTAGACCCAAACATGTACTGATAGTTTGCTGGGAATGCCTGGCAGAAAAACCCGTCAGAGAGATCTTCAACTCACACCTCTGGGAGAGCTTTAGCCACATCCTAGCTGAGGTGGGGAACATTGAGTCCGAGTGGGCCATGTTCCGCATCTTACTTAAGGTAGCTGCCTTGAGCTGTGGCCACAAGGTTATCGGTACTTCTTGTTGTGGTCATCCACAAACTCGTGGTGGACACCCCGGGTTAGGGAGGCTGTCAAACTGAAGGAGTCATCCTATCTGGCCTTGTTGGCCAGTGGGACTCCAGAGGCAGCTGAGGAGTACTGGAGAGCCAAGCGGTCTACAGCCTAGGCTGTTCCTGAGGCAAAAGCTCAGATGTGGGAGGAGTTTAGTGAGGCCTTTTATAGAGACTCTGAGGAGCTTCTGGTAAACCATCACGCGGCTGAGGAGGGGAAAACAGCTCTTTACTAACACTGTGTTCATTGAAGGTGGGGTGCTGTTGACCTCAACCATTGAGGTCGTCAGGTGGTGGACGGAATACTTCTCAGACTTTCTCAATCCCATCAGCACATTTTCCATGGAGTAAGCAGAGTCGAGGGACTTTGGGGTTGGTCGGTCCATAACCGTGGCAGAGGTCACCGAGGTAGTTAAAAAGCTATAAGGCAGCAGGACTCCAGGGGTGGATGAGATTCTCCCAGAGTTCCTTAAGGCTCTGGATGTTGTGGGGATGACACACCTTTGCAATGTTGCGTGGACATCAGGGGCAGTGCCGCTGGATTGGCAGACTGTGGTGGTGGTTCCCCTCTTCAAAAAGTTGGACCGGATAGTGTGCTCCAATTACAGGGGCATCACTCTTCTTAGCCTACCTGGTAAGGTCTATTCAGCGGTACTGAAGAAGCGAATCCGATAGTTGGTCGAACCTCAGATCCAGGAGGAACAATGTGGGTTCTGTCCTGGCTGTGGAACACTGGACAAGTTCTTTACCCTCACTAGGGTCCTCGAGGTGTCATGGGAGTTTGCCCATCCTGTCCACATGCGTTTTGTGGATTTGGAAAAGACATTTGACAGTGTTCCTCGGGGTACACTGTAGTGGGTGCTCCGTGAGTATGGGATTGGGGGACCGTTGTTGCGTGCTGTTCAGTCCCTGTACAAGTTCGCAGCCAAGTGTGAAGAGGCTGGGATGAGAATCAGCACCTCCAAATCAGGACAGGTGTTTGTCTCATATTTTCGGACAAGACATGTGCTTGTCTGACAGGACATATGTTTGTCTCACAGGACAGGTGCTTGTCTGACAGGACAGATGTGTCTCACAGGACATTTGTTTGTCTCACAGGACATTTGTTTGTCTAAAAGGAAAATTTGTTTAATGTCATTTTAAAAGCAACAAAGAAAGGGCAGAGGACTGAACTTCCTCCAAACTTCTGCTCCAGATGCCTTTTGAGCAGGGGTGTCAAACACACTTACAAAAGGGGCCAAAATTAAAACCTTTTTCAAACTAAGGGCCGGTTTTAGGATCTACATTAACTCTAGTTAGATACCCAACATCTTTTCTTGGTTGCAGGTTCCTCAACAAGCGTTTGGTCTCATTTGACATTCTCTGTTGTAGTTTTAACTTCATAATCAAAGATTACTGGGAAAAAGTGATCTAAGTACTGTATTTTACTTTTGAAATAACATCTTGGGGGCCATAGGCTAAGATGATAAGATAAGATGTCAAGGAGGGCCACATTTGGTCCCCAGGCCTTGAGATTGACACAGCATAAATTCAGAAATTCAAACATTTAAAAATTTAATAGACTTGTCTAAGAAACTCAGACTTTTTCTTACTCTTTAGTTTGTCTTTTATTAATAAATGAACTGATTCAGACAGAAAAACTTAAAATAAATCAATTTGGATAAATTCTTTCCATAAATTCTTCTGATGTTATGTTTTTAACTGATCCCACGAATATAAAGATTAGATTTATTCTATTAAAACTCTGCCTTCTTTCACAACACATCAGTAACTATAGTATCCAATAGAGCTTTTAAAGGTTTATGTATCAATAAAACTGTGGAACAAGAACAAACATGAGGATGTACACATCTGCAACGTTTGACCAGGTTCTACTAAAAACAAAACCAGCAGGTTCTGCTAATTTCTTCTCTTGCCCTGCTTTAAACCACAGGTAGGACCCCTCAGAGTCCAGTCTGGACTCTTATATGTTGATAATAGGGGTGCACCAGCCAATTTATCTGCCCCGATTTCCTTTATTTTGGTAAAGTGGAAATCGGCCAATGCTTGCATGAGAAACCGATTTTACAGATTTTTTTTAGTTTTAACAATTGTCTAAACTTCATTTATATTTCAGAGCACTACCTTGTGA
>JARVLU010000528.1:21156132-21176120 GCA_031762415.1 Simpsonichthys santanae | reverse complement strand
CCAATATACCCACTGTCCCTCCTCTGGACATGTCCAAACCATCTCAGTCTGACCTCCCTAACTTTATCTCCCAGTTGCTCAACCTGTGCTGCACCTCTGATGATCTCATTCCTGATCTTATCCATCCTCGTCACTCCAGTGTTTCCCCTGCCATTATACAAGCAGGGCGCCCCGCCCTGTCAACAGAACCAAGCGCCCTGCTTACCGAACCGAACATACAGTATGAAGCATAAATAATAAGAACCACCAGCCTGCGTTCTTGTCCATTCTTCATTTGTTTTAATGTCATTGTCCTTTTTGTTTTAAGAAAAACACTGACTCTGAACAACCACTGGGATTGTTAAAAAAAATGCAAACATGGTTATAACGTAGGTGGAGTGCTACAGATTGTGCGGCAACTTTACCTAAATCTTCGGCTTTGACTATTAAATGCAACGTTCCGTTGGTAAAATATCTCATGAAGCAATTTTAATGAAACTCTCAAAGTAGTCATAGAAAGTTAATCTACAACTCAACAACATTTGGAGTCAACCCAATTCAAGATGACTGCCACAGCTAATTGACCTTGCTGAAATAATAACAGTAAGTTGCTATAGCTCAATCAATTTTTATAAATATTTAGCTAATTTTGAGATCAATCATAATGTAATTTGCACGATTTGACCTTAAACTACTATAGCTGTGTTCCTACTCAGCACAAGGTGATTTGAGTTGTGGACTCTGGTGTGAAGGCAGTGCTCTTTATGAATTATTTTAAGGAATAGACACAAGAAGTGACAGAACAGCCAGCTGGTGTTAACCAGACAAATCCAGTGTATGTTTTATTTCTTCATTGCACATAGACTTTATAAACCCCAGACGCATCCGTCAGTCCGTTCCTCTGTGCTTTGTTTGGGTTAAATTATTTAATTGTGGTGGATTCTGTGCTGCATACATCTGTAAACTAATCATCTTATAATCATGTCATCTATACCAATGTTGACTCTCAATGTTGAGAAAGTTCCTTGGCAGATTGTTCAGAGAAACTTCTGTGAACACAATCAGTTTCTGTGCCGAGACACACGGAAAAGGGGTGAACATCTGCAGTCACACAAACTGCTTCCAACCATCTGAAAACAGCTTTAAAATATTCATCCATTATGAGCGCAAATGTGGCTGACGTCAGCCACAACTCTACAGATATCAGATCTTTACAGAGAGACTGATAATGTGGTCCTCCTACATACTATAAATCCTGTAGTACGGACATCTATAATAGATGATAACATGTACTCATAAACAGGAACTCTGTTAAAAAGAAGTTTTAATATTTCTGTGATAATTTTATATTGCTAAAACTGTGTGAGTGAGGGTGTTATTCTAGACATATGCACCGCTAATTTTATGCTAGTAGGATCTTGAGTGACACTACAGCGACTGTGGACTCAGCTAGAAGAATTTCAAAACCTCCTTGAGCTTCACCCAAAACTCTTTTTTTTTTATGTCCAAGTCGCTGAACAGTGTGTTCTGTCAGTTCAGCAGCAGTTAGGAACCGGCACTCCTCTGCATGCCCCACTGATCTCTACAGGGGGCTGTGCAAGATACACACACATAAATCCTATCAAGCAGGTCCATGTTAGGTTCTGGGGTACAACTCTGTGAGCCTGCTTTTTACTCAAACAGCAATGCGTGCTGCACTTTAGCGCACATACCCACACCGACGCATCCACATTCTCCGTTTCTGAGCGCAGCAGAGCCCTCATCCCAAAAACAGTGTGACCCTTGAAACCATCTCATCTATGACTGAATGAGGAGTATGAAACATCTTGTGTGGCTGAGGGATGAATTCACAGTGATGCCAAGTTGCGAACGAACACCCTGGAGAGATTGCTGAGCTATGAGCAGAGTTCTTGCGAAGATTTCAGGCCAGAATTTTTTAGCCTTTGAGAGACTGCAATATTCGGTAACAGATGGACTGATTGGCTGGTATGCAAATATAACCCATTCCCCAGGCCATGAAATACTACTGTTTATCAAAGCTGTTTGCTTCCCGATGCTGTTTGGACCAAACAAATTTGCCAGCTCTCTGAGGGTACCTGGAGTTTAAGGAAGTCTTCTCAGGATGTCAGACTCCACAGCTTTATTTCACTTTGCATTCACACATCAGATGTTAGTGCTGATGTCATTGCTGGCATACAGCTCGTAGATGAGTCAAAACAGCCTGATGGTTTCAAGGGTCACAAAGCAACGTGTAGTTTGCATATAGAGTGAAAAATTCTTCAACTTAACCATCACATTCTTTTTCTTGGGCTGATATTAAGAGCTGGTGCCTTAGTGGTTCACATTTGACTAAAGTTGTTACAGGTAACTTTGATGCCAGTGAAGGGAACGGGTGGTAAATATTTTGCCCAAGTTCCATAGTGGTTGTCTGAAGAGTTAGCTAAACATTTCATGAACTAATGACCAATAAACACTGCATGTACATCTTTTAGTCGTTTTTATTCAGGATTGCTGCCACAGCTAAGGGACTTTAGCAAATGGTTATAACTCAATCAATTTTACAGATGTCGAGCTAAAACTTGGTGTGGTAGTGGCTGAGAGTCATGCCAAACGCACCATTAGAGTTGTAACTGATCACATGAAATCTGATTTTAATTATTTATTATTAACTACTGAAGACAACATTGTATGTTTTGAAATATCTCATGAACATCTCACTGGATTTTAATAAATAATTAATGGATGTGCATCAACAACTGAATAGCTTTTGGAATCATTCCAGTTCAAGATGGCTGCCACAGCTAAACATTAGCCAACACACACACACACACACAAAAAGGAATATAGCTTAGATAAATAGGCAGATATTGAACAAATATTTGATGTGGTAGTAGCAGTCATTCTCTTCAAATATTGTGCAAGATTATTGATAATGTGATTCTCAAGGTTTGGCCAAAATGGGTTGCATTTATTTATTTATTCCTGATTTAAAATGATTCCATACCAAAAATTAATATTAACAACGATAAAAAGCACAAATAGAACCATACAAAAAAGTAGAACCATACACTAAAGGTAAAACCAAGAAAGAATAACAATTAAACAAAAACAAGTGAGTACATAAAGAACATGCAATTGTTGTATCTGTTCAAAAAGAAGTAGGATGAAGTATGAACATATTTAATCCTATCCCTCATTCATAATTAATATATTATTCCTTACACAATATGTATCAGTAATTTATTATTAATATCATTATTCATACACATAATTACTGGAATACATACAAGTGAATAGCATATTAAATACAAAAATCAGTATTCACAACCATATAAACACATTTGACGTGAAAGCCAGCAAGCTATATGCATTCCTCCATGGAATGGCAGGCCTTTATACACACAGACAGTTTCTAGTTTCAATGTCCATTTTTGACACTAAACAATTGTCTTTGTCTCACTAAGTAACATATAAGACCATTAATCAAAAAATATTTTGACTTTTTGATGTGGGATCATACTGTATAAACAGCCCAACTAAATTGAAAAGATGCAATCTTCTATATTTGTCACAGTGTTCCCTTAGCAAGGACAGACAAAAGGTTGAAAAACACTTTATGGTGCAAAATTGCTATACTTTTCCTTTTTCTTTCAAAATATTATATTACTACAGGTCTCTCTTTTAAATGAGTCATCGAGGCTCAGTGGGATTAACCTGCCTAAATAAAGGTTGAATGAATGAATATTCATGTCTCAGCTAACAATATACAGCACTGCTTTCATTTACATACAATCAGATATGACAGAAAATCTACACCAAATACATATTTACTTTTTAAAACATTATAGAAATAGTTTATTTTATAATCATCATGGAGAACGTAGAGTTCAAATTAATAATTTAAACACCCACATTATTATAATATACATGATGAGTGTATGTACATGTTTAATGCAATTGTACAAATATAAAGGACTTCATCATTTCTAGTTTCAAGTTAAGAATGCTGCAGAATTTTAAAAAAAAGTACAGTAGAAGTATTTTTAATTCTAAATCAAAAAGCGAAGACAGCATTGAGGGTGAATGTACAGCAAAAATCGCTTTATCAGAAATGGATGAACACATATCCTGTACAGCATGCAATCATGCTAGGGCATGATCAGATGGGAGATATATAGATGGAACATGGATCATGGTTGGTGCACAGATTTTGTGAAATTGCTTTTGGAAGTCTATTGCAGCACGAGTCAATCAAGTGCCAAAAGAAAAAAAAAATATATATGAAACCTGAATATTTTCTAAATACCCTTTTTTAAAATCTCATCTATTGCACAACTCATGTCCTGCTTTAGTGTTTTATTAACCCCAAACACAAAAAGTGTTTTTAACACAAGAATTTTCACGTCATTTATTTTTCATTTTTTCCTCAGTTTTAAGTTAATTAATATGTGTGGCACACACACACACACACACGCCTCATGCCTTTTTATATGTAAAACACGGTTTGTGTATAAAAAGACCACATTTTTGTTCTTAAAAATTGTTCACATTCTATTAATTAATAGTTTTTTTCTGCAACAAAATTGGTGTGATATTGGCGGCAAACTTTTTTTTTTCACCAGAAAAGAAAAGTTTGACCCTAAAAAGAGAGCTTTAGTAGAAACTAAGAAAAGGACATGTAAATAATATTAATAATAACAAAGTTTATATGTGCTGGAAGTATGACAAAACAATACATTATCTCTTACATAACTTTTTTTTATCGTTGCAACATTTTAGGGAGCCTGTTAACTTATTGTAGGCAAAATATGCTTGTTTAAACACAACACTGGGGTGCAGTGGTTAGTGCTGTTGCCTCACAGCAAAAAGGTAGCATGTTTACCTCTTAGCCATTCTGTGTGGATCTTACATGTTTTCCCATTGCATTAGTGGTTTTACACCCACCACAAAATGTCAGTCCACATGATAGACCACACCTATGTTTATTAACACACACATAAATATTGATCACCTTAAAAAGTTAATAATGACATAAAATCTATTTATACTGTAAGTTAGAAATGTAGAACACATTGATTTAAATTTTTACTTAAATCCAATCTATATGCATGAAAGGACTTAGAGTTTTATATAGTATTTGATTAATTATTGGTACTTCTGAGAGGGGGAGTGACGACGCAGAGAGCTTGTGATCAGAATGTCACTAGATCAACTCCCCAGACCGACAACATCAAAATGAGGGTGGGGAAGGTGAAGCACTCACACCTGCCTCCACACTGCATTTTCCCCACCCTGGGCCCCTGAGAAAGGCCCTAACACCCACCATCTGCTCCCCCGGGCGCCCTAGATAGTATAGCTCCCTGCTCCACACAGAGGGCTGTGGTAGCTCAGTGGCCCGTGATTGCATCAGGAAGGTCATCCAGCATAAAAACAATTGCCAAGTCTTTGTGCGAGTTAGTTCGCTGTGGCGACCTCTGACGAACAGCGCAGCCAAAAAAAAAAAAAAAAAGACAAAAATAAATTTAAAAATGGTACTTCTGAGAAAGGAAGCTTTTTTCACGTGTGGATTTGTTTCGTTGAGAGCTACTGAAGAGCCACGTTTTGTCACCACATGTCTTTTCCAACATTAGTTGATTATCATTTCCATTTTCTATGAGATGACTGCTGTTGTTATGCCATATTGTTTTACATTATAACTGTTGAGTGTATGTATATCTTAGATCTTTTAGCGTACTGTTTGTCATTACATCTTAGTGTATATCTTAGATCCTTATTTATTGTTTATTTTAATGCTATATTTTGCTATTTTTGGGTGTAACTGGGACCCTTTCAACATAATTTCATTCCACCTTATGTACCACATGTGATAATGACAATAAATTTGACTTGAACATGTCGTGTTTCTCTGTTCAAGACACAGTTTATTTTTTTTCTACATATTTGATTGTTTCTTTTTTCTCTATACGTCTACGATTAGCCAGAGTCGGAATGTGCAAATTGATGTCTTAATAGTGCCCATCTGTGTCTGCAACCCCGAGTTTCATGCAACAGTTGGTGTTTCCGAAGATGAAAAATTAGCCGGCATGTGTCGATAGTTGTTAAATCCTGTTTTGTTTAATTTGACTTTGATTTCAAAGTTAGTTGATCTGGTTGGTCATCACAACCCCACTCTGATTGGATGTAGTAAGTCCTTTGCTCTTGCCCAGAAAACAAAGATGTAGCTATTAGTGCTCCAGTTGTTGCAGTTGCAGCACTGGTTTCATATGAGCATTCCAGCTGCCTCAGCTGAAAACGGGTGGACGTTCGTATCGTTTCTACATTATATTTTATCATCTCTGAATATGGGACACTGCAACCAGAGTAATCTTTCCATTTATAGGCTGACTTCTGCATTTTATTTGTCTGAATTTGTGTCAGTGAGTTTGAGCTCTGCTCAGGGACTGGATTTTTTTTTTTTTTTTCTCCTCAGATTTCGGATCAGTGCTTCACGTTGTTAAAATTTCATGACCGTTGTCACTGTGTGACAAAGAGTGACTGTGCTTTTATCTTTGATGGCTCTTGCGGTTGAAGTGAGAATATAAAAACAACAAGTGCTTACTAGTGGCCAGGGGAGCCATAGCAAGCTGCCAAGAGCTGGGAGGCACGATGCCCAGTATGATGCTCATGAACTGCTCAGCTGGGTCTTTAAAAAGCTTCAAGCTATTTAATATGAGCCTTGCTGCATGCAAATAAGCCAAAGTTATTATTAATATAAAAATAAATGCTTTTTTTTTTTTTTTTTTTTTGGTCGCTCTGTTTTGCCTCTGCTTTTATTTTCTCACTGGACTTCCTGTCTTGCTCGGCTGGTCACCCGCCCCAGCTCATATTTCATCTTGGGAGCCATGATCCATGTCAGGGAGAATCTCTGTGTTAGTCTGCTTCAGTACAGTGATTTTTTTTTTTTTTTTTTCCAGGGCCACGCACTTTGTGTCAGATCGATTTAAACTAACACAAACAACCAAGTTCTTTCTGGTATTTAGGAAAGGTCATTAACTCAGGAAAATCATTCTGGATTCCCAGTTTGGTTGGAGATAATAGGAGGCAGCTTCAATATTGATTTGCTCTCATCAACACAGTGCTTTTCTCTGAGAGCCTGTTCGGTTTTCTGGACACCCGGACGTGTGATATGAATACCGATGCGTGCAACCACAAATGCCCTCAACCACATGCAAGTGAAGTGAATTAGGAGAGGAACTACTCAAACGAAGTAAATAAAGTCTGGTGTGGACAGTGGGCCATTATTTCTTTAAGCAGTTTTCTCACTACAGCCGTTTTTTTATTATTTTTTTGAACATTTAAATGAAGGGAGTTCACTTTTTTGTCAATAATAATTAACACGTTAATGTTTATGAGAGCTGTGGAACATGCAGACAATCCCAGACTGTGAGCACCAATTAATTAACATGAAAATAGATCATAGTAAGAGGTCATAAGAGATACCTTTATGCTTTTCACTGATTTTCAAGAACACCAGTTGATGCTGATTTGCTGGACTGGTAAATAGATGTCACTGTTATGGGCCATAAGAGAGATTTCATGTAATAAGGTTAGGCAAAGAATGATATAGCATTCTCAGGCATACATCTCAATTTGATGCTTCATCATGTTTTATTCTACAAACACAATTTTTTACTTGCAGGTGCAACTTAAGCAACCAGTATGTAGATTTAATGGAAAACCCAAGGTTAAGCAATCCCAGCAAGTTGAATCATAGGCAACTAAACTTCTTTTAATTGCTCAAACCATTTTGCTTCTTGTATGAGGATATTTTTTATTACGTATTGCCATCATTGTATGTTCCCATACAAAGGTGAAATTGGCTCTCTGCTTTTAACCCATCCACCACCAGGTGGAGCAGTGGGAAGCTATGGAAAGCACCCAGGGAGCAACTGGGGATAAGGCGTCCTGCTCAGAGACACCACACAAGATGTGCAATGTACGGGGATTGAACCCAGGACTTTCATATCCCGAGTCAGCTGCCCTGCCCCTACACCATCTCAGCCCTTTTGATCATCTTTTTGATTTTAAATAGAAATTTGTAGAATTCCAAGCAATTCAAACCCAACTTAAGATGTTCGTCACAGCGGACTGAGATTAGAATCACAAAAACAGCTATGACTCAAGCAGTTTTACAGGTAATTAGCTAAAATCTTGTGCGGTAGTAGATGAGTCATCCTTAATTCCAAGTACTTCTATATGAGCCAAGCATTCATAATATCACACGTGAATGTGCACAGGGTGCACAATGATAAGGCTTCTTTAAAGTTTTCACTGTGCTCAGGTATCTTAAAGAACGTGAGGTTTGAAAGCTTGTCACTCCGCATTTCATCAAATTTAAGGTTTAGTTAAAGACTCGGTGTCTCAAACATTTTGTAATAAGTCAAAGTGCTTCAATTATTTATTAAGTGCCAGCTGGAAAACTGGAGATTTTCTGACACCCATTATCCAAAGTGAACCTTTTGTACATGTGCAGATTAGGTTCAAAACTCACTGACGTTTGCTTTTATTCTTTATACGATATCTCAGCAGAAAAAAAATACTTAAGTGAAGGTTCATTGTGTCATTTTGTGTCACTTTCTTAGATTCTCAACGCTGTTCAAAGATAGTCTAAGTCTAAAACAGGTTTATTTTTAATTAAAATCATCCAATTTAAAGGCCTTCTTTTAATGAAAATCTTTTTTTTTTAGTAATTAAGTGGGCTCATAGACTGTGTGAAAAAAGATGGAAGAATCTCCAAACACAACTTTTTTATAGTGATGTCATCTATAAAAAGATGAAACAACAGAGTGCCAAGCTCATAAATTTATTTCTGATTTATTCTACATGAGTTGTGCAGTGGATAACCTTGGGACTCTGTATCATTGGTGTCTCAATGAGTGATGCACTGACAACTGTGTTTTAAAGACATTTTATGATGTGCAGCATCTTATTTTATGACCAGCTGTAAAAAAAAATGAAGTAACTCTTTGTAAAGCCTTTTCTCAGCAAGAACCTGTGGCAATCTCAAGGTAATTATCCAGCTAAGTCTTTCACGGCTTGCGCTAGTCACAAAATCTGGTCAACGATGGATAAGGCTGACAAATAAAACTGGATATAAGCGTAGAGGGGAAAATGATAGACAGCCTTTCTCTTGGCATCCTCGTTTCCATTTCCTGCTTATTCCCTTAACTACCAGGCTCACTCAAAGATTCAAAACTCTCTGTGGCACTTTTGGGGGAGGATATGGATAAAGAAATGCATGTCATGAGCATTTCTTGCTGTGGGGAGAACCTCTGAGCCTGCTTTATTTCAGAGTTTCAGAGAAGCCAGCCCATGACAGTCTGTTCTCTCCCCCAGCACCTTTTGGGGAGAGAGCAGTGGACTCTTCATCGGGGCCATTGGAAACCTGGCTCCTTTCATCCAAACTGTTTACCACCTCGCTGCTGTCAGAGGCACACAACACTCCTCCTGCGCTACTGATCAATTCAGTCCAGCAAATCTCTGCCTGTGGCATTGCTGTACACACACACACACAAAAAAAAAAAAAAAAAATGTTTTTGTGCCATACACACAGACATCACAGTTAGACCTTTAGAGGCAAACTGTATGAGGATCTGTAGTTTGACCAGCGGGGTACACACTAGTTCAAAATCTAAATATCTACTGATGGAAGGTGCCTGAGGCTGCTTGTCAGTTGTCTTCAAGGAGTTCCAGTGTGACTGCTTAGACAGCCACATGCACAGTCATAACCATGCATGCTAACACACACAGACTAACAAGAATTATTTCTTCCGCATACAGAAAATGTGCAGCACAATCATATGCAATATGATATGCATGTGCACGTATATACAGCAATACAAAAGGCTGCATCATCTTATTTTTACCAATGCTGAATGCTTTTGTGCTTTTTCTGTTTTTCCTTTTGTGCTTATGTTGCTACAAACAGAACATTCACTTAATCAGTCCATTTTTAAGCCTTGTGTCTCTTGATACAGATCATTGAACTGTGAAAAAAAATGACATTAAAGTTCAAGCCACCAGTAGACCAAATACTCAAATCTAATCTTGTTGAACTACTTTTAGAGTAAGTGTGCTATAAAATGTCTAAGTTTCCAATCAATTAACATTAAGTAGTATGTACGTTATAATGTTTTTATATATCTTATGTCCATGTTTTCATTGCCTAAGTTTTAGTCTCTTTTTTTTCCCCAGCTAGTTTTCACCTGGCTTTAAGTTTGATTTTGTTCTTGTACATTTGGTTAGATTTAGCTCCTGTTTCTTATTTACACCTGGTCCCAGTTTCTAATCAGCACACTTGTCAGCCATTTCATTTACCCTTTATTTATACAGGTAGTCTCATTGAGCCACGAGAACTCATTTTCAAGAGAGACCTGTTTTAGGGAGCAGATGGTGGGGGTTAAGGGCCTTGCTCAGGGGCCCAGGGTGGGGTGAATGAGGATGGAGACAGGTGTGGGTGTTTCACCTTTTCCCACCCACGGTGTTCTTCCAATAACAGGCCCACCATCTCTAACCACTGTGCCACCACTACCCCTAGCTATTGTAATTACTTCTAATTAGCTTTAATTTCTAACCCGAACCCGAAACCCGGCTCAGACCGATTCGGACTAGGACCAGGCCGGGCTGTTATAATATGATTAATGGGCGGGCCAGGTCGGTCTCGTGCTTTTACTTAGGTCAGGATCAGCTGCAATCCAATTATATGATAAAATGGCCAGCCATACTTCCACCAGCCACACAGCCATTTCAACACGAGCTGACTGGCCTTGAAAGAGGTAAAAAGTTCAGTTAAGCTTCAGATGGGACTTTACTGCCAGGCAGCGATCTATCGCCCAAATGGACGTTCATTCTACGGTTGCACTCAGCGGACGCGCGCGGCCGATGACCCAAACATTTGAGATCCCAAAGCAGACGCATGTGTCAGAGCTGTCCACGTGTCTCAGTAATTCAGAAGAATGCTGGCAGAGCTGGGGTTTAAATGCTTTTTTACGGCCATGAAAGGATAAACACCTCTCAGCTCTGAATCTTATGCCACTTTTATTCAGCTGCGCGTAATCATTAATAACTAATTAAAAATGTTTTTTTTTTTTTTTTCTGTGTTCGGACCTGTATTTACTGTTAATGCGTCAGGTTGGGTGAGGTTTGGAAATTATGACTGCGAGCTGAGGCCGTGTCGGATCAGATTTTTTGGGCCCGAATGCAACTCTACTAGTGTGTGTAATCATACATTATAGGATTTCTTAGCTCTTTGTCCGATCCAGAAACTGTATATAAAGGTGTACAATGGGTCTCTATCTATATTGGCATTACAAATGTAACAATATATTATTGGTTGTTGGGGGTGGGGTTGTTTTGGCTTGGTTTAAACCTCCATTAAACTGTATGGTGTTCAATTCACACCATCTATGATCAGATTTGTTCCTTTGTCTTTGCCCTTGTAATATTTGTAGCCTTTGTTCTGTCCATCTCAGTTTAGTTAGTTTTGGTTAATAACATTTGTAAAATCTTAGATTTATCTAACAGCCTGCTGCCCTTGTCATTTGCAGTTGGGACCCTCTACCACTGAAGTGTCCATTTTACAACCTTTACAACATCTGTTCTGTTGCCATGAGGATTAATGATTCTCAAAGTTCAGCCCACAGGTCACTGACAACTCATCGTAATTGGGGTCCCTGACCTGAAATACATGCACAAGTGTGCCCTGTGTTTTATTTAACAGGGAACGAGGAATAATCTAATCAAGCAATTAGCAATATATTTACTAACATTAAACCATACAGTTTATAGTTTGTGTACATACAACTATGCAAACATCACCGTGGATTTTTGCGACACTGCAAACTCAATTATTAATGTCTGAGTAGTGGCTGGTTTGTTCAACAAAAGCATTATGGGAAATTAGTGCCGTCGCTAAAGGCTTCAGTTATTACACTGCTCAACTACTGTGTCACAGCTCCCATAACAAGCATCTGTCAGGTTAGAAATGTCAACTTGTAAAGAGCTATGAGTTGCATGGCAGCTGTTGGCACCTTGTAAGTGTTGTGGGACTTCAGTTCCAATTTGCTTTTTTGGCATTAACGCCGCTGCAGTGTGTTGTGGGAGCTGCATTCTGTTGTTATTACATGAGTGGATGGTGATAGCTTAGTGTTTCAATAGACAACACAATAGTTTGGCATAAAGGCAATATGAATGATCCCTAAGAGAAAAACAAAATAAGAAAATTAAATTAGAAGAACATTACATGCTGAGCGTTGTGAACATGCTTTTACTTTGTTGGACTGTAAACATAGATAAAGTGATCCTCCTTTTCTTTGAATGGGTGATTTCTGTCAGAGAACTATTTTAATAATAATAGAGGAATAAAGGGTCAAAAGTAAGATTCACCATTAGCTGTGGTGAGCACAATAATCCGCTAACAGGTAATAGCAGGGCAATTTTTTTTTTTTGTTTAACGAATTAGCATTTTTGCAAACTTTGGATACCGTTAGTGAAATTACCTTAATTTCTTCTGAATTAGGTTTCACCAACTTTGTCAGATAAGAGATTTCACAAGTTTGTTCCTGCCCATTGTGAGCATGTCTCGAAGAGTCCGTTAGGTACGCTATTGGCACGGGACAAGACGTGATTGGTTGACGCAGCTTCAACTGGAAGGAGATGAAGACATGTGACACAGATTGGGCAACCGTTATAACAGTTAGTGGTTAAGTGTTAGCTTCTGCAATAGTTTTAAACTTATTCAGCGGTTTAACGTTAGCAAAGCTATGTTTTTAAGATAGCAGAATACGGCGTAGCGAAGCTAACCTTTTGGTTTGCTGTGCCCACCGCTAACTGTTTGTAAAATTGGCTTTGTTGAAACGGTAGCCCTCAAAGACTTTTGTGTAAAATACTGTTGCTTTGAAAAATAATCACAGTTTCTATGTTGACAATTGTTTTCTGTATTTTTTTTAACTTATACAACATTTATTGAGTTTTCATGAAAAACTGAGAGAAACTGATTTTTTTTAAAAACGGAATAAAAGTAAAAATAAACCAAAGAAGTTATGCATGAATTCAAAGACCCAAGCATATTTGTAAACTTTTCTTTTTGTCATGCGGCTTTGAAAGTATTACTCAGAAAGATTACTGCAAGTAAAGTTGATCGTTTTCATAGTATTTTGTATAAAAGGTACGTAATATCTTGCAGCCAACATCTAATGATCTAAGCCCCTTCAGAAAGTAAAGAAACTCTTAGTGTTGCTTTTTCAGACCAGACCCTTGAACAGGTGAATGATCAGGTCTGTATTTTTCATTTATTTATATTTTTTTTCACCACCTCCATCATATTCCTTAGGATGAAACTCATGTTTGGCCTAGTTTACCTACAATGCAAAATATATAATTTGTCTTCTTCACATTCAGGATGAAACACTTATTTCCACATGATGACACAAAGCGGGTTTCGGATTCTCAGAGTAAAAGACTTCTGCTCCGTACAAACACACCCCATAACTGTTAGAACCATCTGAGTATTACAGCAAACAGATCGTACTGAAGATTGAGCTGTATGGAGCGAAGAGAAACTGTACAGTTTCATGTGTTGCTTCTGTGCACACATCACACACACAGCCCTTTAGCCGTGCAGACTCTGGTCTGTTGTCAGGTAGTCAATAATCCAAGTGATTGTTGGGGCATCCAAGTCTTTTTTTGGAGCTTCTCATATAGCAGTGCAAGCTGAACCGTGTTGAACACACCAGATAAATCAAAGAACATGATCCTCACATGACAGTCTGCTTTGCTGAAATGGAAGTGGACTTGCTTAACCAGTTCAGTGGTGGCATCTTTAAACCCAGGATAACAGACAATCCGCTGTGGGTCCTGAAAGGTAATTACTGTATATTCAATAACTTAAATAATTAAGTAAACTAGTGTGCATTTGGTATGCTGAACAGTTTCTCTGCATTCATGGGCACTTACTTTGAAATCCAAATACAATTTACAGCATGTTCTACACATAACCACAGATAACATGAATTCTTAATTACGTCCAACTCCACCACAATAAACACAATGTAGGATGACTGAATGAATTGTTTCACCCCAGGTTTGCAGTTGTTCGGATCAAATACATGAGCTTTTTAGTCAGAGTCAGAGTTTCTTCATTTGTCAATTGCACCACAGGCTGGTGGTGTTGATGCCCCAGCTGAGTTTGTCATTCAGGTGCACGCCCAAGTACTTGTAGCTGGAGACCACTTCCACCACAAACCCCCCTATGTTCAGGTGGTGTAGGTGTGTTTGTTCCTTCTGAAGTTCACAACCATCTTACAACCATTAGATACAGGAAAGAAGGATGTCTTCCACAACACAAGAATCTTCTCATAACCCAAGTTAGACTTTATTTTGTCTTTAAAAATCTCCAGTAATAATTCATGCCCCAACCAAATGTCTGCTGACATTTTATGGGATTGCAGGATGAAACGGTAACAGGAAAAGTGTGAGGAATCTTTGCCTTGATGTAGGGAACTGAAACTATTAAAACACATGTTCAGCTTATTGGCGTTTTCCAGGTTTTCATCCCTGTGATTCCACCTCATCTTAAAGATTACAATATTTCTCAATTTATTCCAGCAACTCTTTATTTGGTCTTATTTTGACTTTATTGTCTTTCTGCAAATTGCTTATTTCAAATGTGTCTGTTTATATCATTCTCCTCGTTGAACAGCTCTTTTAGTTCAATGGGATCTGGTTTATCAGCAGATCCAAAGGTTTATGTTCATTTCACAGCAGACATTTTGACTTGAATGTGTGGGGAAAGCCCGGGTGTATTAATAAGTGATGCATTTCACTTAGGGGGAATTCTGCTTATAGGTGTTTTTTTTTACAAAGCAACCAGCACAACTGCCAAAGTGGAATGCAGCTCTCAGCATTACACTTGTACTTTTTCAACAATCTCAAGGTAAAATGTCTGGCTTGAAATTGGACACTTCAAAGAGTTTCTTAAATTTCATATTCTAGAGGTTTTTAATAGTCCTTCACACATGCTTCACCCCATGGCTCATATCTTGCATGCTATTCTTTGTTATTCTTTATTTATTCATCAAAGCTGGACCAATTGATCAGTTGGCCAATTACTTTTTACCAATAATTGCATTTTTTTTTTCTGGCACCTGAGCATACTAAAATGACATACAAGCATATTTATGTGCAGTCTATGTTGTTAGATGTGACAATATAGTATTGTCCAGATAGACTGAGAAACATTTCTATAAAAAACAAACTATCCAGATGACCCGACTGAGAATGATTGGATTTGGTACCTGGATGATTGAGCATGAACTTTCTTGCCTTGAACCTCTTTGGCTGTGGCTGCCTGCCAGGTAGGAGTCGACGAGGAGGACGGCCCCCAGAAACTATTTTATCTCCAACAAACTGGTTGGTCCACTTAAGGTGTTTACTGCATGGTGGGGAAATAGTTTACTGGTACTCCTCTGACTGATGAGGCCCTCCAGATAGAGGGTGAAATGTTTTATAAAAAAGAAACTGTCCAGATGTTTTGACTGAGAATTATAGGATTTGGTACCTGGATGATTGAGCATGAACTTTCTTACAATGCAGTATTGTTTCAATCAAATAGCAGTTTTTGAAAATGGGAAGGCTTTGATGACGGGGGTGCTTTTAGGCACAACAAAGCCTAAAAACAATAAAAATTCTATTGTGCCAACCTTTGAAAGAACAATGTTGTTCAGTATATCAAGGAAAATGGTATTTTTTCATCTAAAAGAAAGCCTAAAAAGCCCAATATAACAACATACTGTAAACATTTTCCAAAATTTCTTCAGTTTCATTTTTTTCCCTTCAAGGTTTGGTAGATTGTAATAGGTATGGAAATAAATAATTATTTATGAGCCAAAAGCCCCACAAAAATAAAATAAAATAAAATAAAATAGAGAAAGCTGGTTTTATGCATCAGGCATCAGTTGATTGTCATGGTTGTTAAACCAATATTGATTAACCTCAAAGCTCTCTTTTAGCATTGTGTTATATTCTTGTGTGCATCTCCTCACAGTTCTTCATTAAATAATGAGTGAAAATTAGGAAGTACAATTTGTGAACTTCAGCTCTCAAACACCATAATTGTGTGCACGCATGTCTTTCAGAACACTGAAATGGCCAAGCTCAGTTACATTAAAAAAATATATATTTTTTTTTATTCTTGTATAGAGGTCATATTCTTCTTTTTTTCCCCATTTATTGAGTGTTTTGCATTCGTTTTATTCACATTAAAGTTTAGCGAGATTACAAAGCCCAGTCCAAGTTCTTTTCTTCCCTAGAGGACAACGATCCTTTGCTTTGAAACACTCACTTGCTTAAGAAATTTGGCATGAACTACTTTATGTAATTACACTGTCTGAAAGGCATCTGATTTTTACAATAAAGATAGTTGGGCTAATGCAAAGAGTGAGCAATTGTTTGCTTCAAAAGTAAACTAATATTAATGAAGCCATGTTGGAAAATAACAGTTTAGGTCAAGGTGATTCACTAAAATATTACATTTTTAATTGCTGCCACAATTTATCTACTTTTGGGTTTTATAGAGAAAATAAGTTACCAATTATCAATGTTTTTTGTGTAAATTCATGTTCTTCCAAGTTGCAAGTGACTAAAATATCTAACAAAACGGGTTCCTTGCAACTTTGAGAAATGTTAAAGCAAACATTACAAACAAATTGCTCAAACAATCAATTTAATTTAAATATGTAATGCCTGGCAATGTTTTCAATTTTATATATTTGTTTATTTTACGAATCAATAAAAATGTTATGCAAAGTAGATATTTTTTTTAGCTGATTTTGTTTTTAGGATTCGGCTGTAATTGTGTTCTTGGTTTGTTTTTATAAAAATAGGTGCATTTATTTATTATATTTTTTTTAGCATTTTTAGTGACATTTGGCAAAATTCAACCTTCTAACTTGAAAGTGGTGACAAATATATAATCTAAAGAACAAAAAAAAAAAATCTTATTAACCTAATAACCTTCATGTATAATTTTACTATCCCTTTCTATTCCTTTATAATAACTTGTACAGTACTAATTACTAGATGTAGATTCAAACAACTTTGGCAGGAAGGATCTTGACGATTGAAGACATTAATTGCTGTCCATCACAATGTAATGATATTCATACCCCGTCTATTCACACTGGCCTTTCTTTTGATGTTAGCTTGCAATTAAAAGTCACCGCTCACAAAGCCCATTTAATAGTTTGATACATGTCATTAACTTTTAAGACAATATAAAGCTGCTGAAATGAGATTTAGTTTGAAAGACGGGTGCAAACTGACACAAAGCAGTGGTAGTATTTCTCCGTGGTTGCATTCAAGGATAGCAAATTAAATGAAGGTGATACTGAATTCTTTCCTTGTCCTCAGCAGAGTTAATGCTATGTTTTGCATTGTTTGAGCTCCTGGAGCAGCTGTGGTGCCTGATCTCCAAGGCCCATTGACTTCCTTGCAGTGTAACCTCGCTGCAAATGCCAGAACATTACTCACACTGCTCTTTTTTTTTTGCCAACTCACAGCATTATTCTTACCCCCTTAACTGCATCAGATTTTATATATTTACACACACATATACCCACACAGAAAAAAAAAAAAAAAAAACATTCTCAGTGTACTGCACATGCCTGCTATAGATTCACTTGGACATGATGACCATCTGCAAAGCGTTGTAATTTGGCGAATGCCTCTATCTAAACACTTCTCACACCATCTGTCACTGTCCCCCCTTTCATTTGACTTGTTTTCAAGGTGTGGTTACTTCAGTCAGAAAAGGAGCTGGTCACATTCATGAGCTCTCCGAGGCAATCTGTGGTCTTAAATGACAACATCAGAGCCCACATAGTTAAAGTTTAAGCTTGGATTACCCCTGTGGGCGCCCTCATACGAACACTAACTGCTGCTCTGCTCTTCTCAGCACATTTCCTGTCCCTTCAAGAGCTCTTGTCTCCCACTTCATCTCATTCTAAACAGCCACTGGCTCCTTTGTGACTCCCTGTGCTGCCGTTCTCCTCCTCTCTTTCTGAATCTGTACGACACACAACACTCGGCCCAAACGCGACGGGCCGAATAGAAGTGTCATAAAATGTCCATCCGTGTCCCAAATGTGTGTTGGAGGCTGAAAGTTTGGAGGTTTTGTTCCCGCTCTGCACAACTGGAGAACGTGCTGCTCATCACTGCAACAGTACCTCCACCAGGGAAACACGATGCCTCACAGAAAGAATGGAGAAGAAATGGCATATGTTCCAAGGCTGCTGGAATTTCTCCCCAGATGTGCATAACTAATGCCCAAATTATCATTTTTTTTTTTTTTGGTTTATTATTTCCAGTTTCTTTAGAATGCATGTAAAACTAAAATCCATTATCTTCAAGTAAGAGGAGACGGAGGGCAGATTTTAAACGCCGTTCTTTGCAGCAGTTACCTTTTGGATTGAATTGAGGCCACTTGTGGTGCATCAAACTGGCTATTGAAGAAATGACAGCTTGCAGACAACTCATTTTCAGTGTTGTTTAGACCATGTAATATGTACTTTCACCATCTCATTCCCACCGAGAGGAAAAAAAAAAAAAAAGAATAAGTTTAAGCTTTCTGTTTTGGTGCCCTTGATGGAAATGTGAGCATTTCATACTTTTTATCAGAAAAGGATTAAAAAAAAGCTATAAAACAACAATTTTACCATCAGAAAGCAGTACAAGGGGAAAACATTCAAACATGAATTAACTGTGCCATCACCCCCCCCCCCCTTTTTAAGCCTTCTTCATTTATTTTACCTAATTAAGGTTTTCAAGGACAAAACGTGTTTATCATTTCAAACACACAGTTCTTAGAAAAAACAATTATTTTCTGATGGTCTTATCAGAATTCAAAATGACGTTCTGTATCCACCAATAATCTCAACTTGTTAATAAATCTCCTTAAAATCGAAATAATTATTGTCACTAATCATAAGTATACAGTATATGCTTTATAGGTATTTTGCACTCTCAAAGCAGTATTTAGAAGAAATAGAAATTGTGAGTGTTGGAATGGTGAGATAAAAAGTTGATGTTTAAAAAAGATAATAATAAAATGGAAAAAAAAGCTGTAAATTCCTTGTGTTCAAACTCGGACTTTGTTGACATAAATGACCTGAAACCTATTTTGGAGCTAAAGGGGGCCATAATATTAACCCAATTTGAAAACAGCTCAAGCTCTGAAGCGACACGACTTACTGCTGATATCTGTAAGAGATGAAGCTCTGGCCCATCCATCTTGGTCAGGTCACAATACTTCATTTTCCCTCATTTCTCTGAAAGGGGAAAATATGATTCCCCTATCGATTGCTGCATAAATGTGTTGCCTGGTGATGAAAGACGAGGTGTGCTTTGCTTTTATGTGATCCGATTAACCTCCAGCTGGGAGTGGGCTCTCTGCTCTGCCCCGAACCCCCTGCAGTGTCAGGGTGCATGTGATGGGCACTTAGAACGATTAGTGTTACTTTGTGTTTTGTTTGTCTCGGGATATTATCCAAAACATATTATTGACCAAAATATATATATTTTTTTTATTCTCTGTCAAGTATCCTGCAGTAAAATTAGAAATAATCGTTTAGTAGATTGTGACAGGAGGTTGGCAGTAAAACGTTACATTTACTCACAAAAGCTTTTTTTATGACTAACTGCTTATAAATGAACCGTCTATATTTTTTTCATCTCAAAACAAAATATCAGAGGACATTAGTTATTTATTAAGAATCACGCCTGGTTGTAAAATACATCATATTTATTTGAAAGTTAATGGAAAATATTAGGTGTGCTGGAACTCTTTATAGGTTCACAACACTGTTTAATTTACTTTTTTTAATTGCACTGAATTTTGAAAGTTCGATGAACAAAATTAAATATTAAGCTGCTTTATTAGAATAGACTAGACTAGACTAGAATAGACCTTTTGTCAT
>JARVLU010000528.1:21100633-21111023 GCA_031762415.1 Simpsonichthys santanae | reverse complement strand
AAGTTCAAAGTTTTTGTCTATCCATTGTGCCGTAAGACTAATCATGCTAACGGGGCTAACACAACGTCCAAATGTCTGTGGTAAAACTCATCCAAGTGCTATTTGCTATTAACTTCTCAATGACGTCGAAAATGACGGCTTGTAACTCTGGTAGGGTTACAATGGAAAAATATCTCAGACTGGGGAGGATGTAGCGAGGCTCAACATAGTCCAGAAATCTTCTGAATCCGATATCTTCACCAACGGAAAAAAAAAATATGTCCACACCACTGACATTTTGAATTTTCTTCTTCGCTGTGAGATCAGGAGAATTCGTGTGACGTCATCACATTATTCAGCCACTGCAGGCATCCTTGTCACTGGATTGTCATACAAAAACAGCACCTTTTTATATCGGTGAGTTATTTTGATGGAATGTCCAATATTGAACTTTAACGCTAATGTCGGCCGATACCACTACCATGCCGATAATATCGTGCATCTCTAATATAAATATTTTCTTACCCAAATAATCAGTAGAACAAAAATAAACTTGATAGTTTATGTTTTAAGGGCAGCATATCATCCAAAAATGTTTCCAATGTTACATTGTTCAATTTTGTTTCCCCCTCTGCCATTCCAGCCTTTATCATACAGTAAAAAGTTTGATGAAACTTTGCTGACAAACTGGCGAGACCAGCTCCCTGAGATTCAAGCGGCTTTGCAGATGATTTCAAACACATAAACACCCTTTTTTACAATTCAGTGCAGGTTTTGTCAAAAGTCTTGGGAACAAAGACAATCACTTCTCATACATTTTTAAGGACAAATGTTGGTGGGTTATACAGGGGCAAGAAAATAGCTTTGTATGGCAAATACAGAAAAGCTCTCTGCAGAGAAAAATGTGACAGCTGTTGAGTCTGTGTAAATATGCATCAGTTGCTTCAACCCACACAAACACGAAGAGTGACGGAGTAAAGGTTTAAGGTTTTATATGAACCTCTGCTCTGTGGTAGACTACATCTAATTTGTATGAGCATTGCAAAATCATTCATGTTCTCTACATGCAATATTCTAATTGGTAGCAGAAATTGTCCAACACTTGTTTGTTGTGCTTGTATTCTTTTTGTTTTTTGGGTAAGGTTTGCAATATCTTTTATCACCCACTGCCAATGAGCAAAAAGTAGGTACAAATATGTTGAGTGTGTGTATTTATGTCTGTTTGTGAGCCAAATATCTCATGGACTGCTGGAAAGATTTAAATAAAGCTCTCGGGAAGTAAGCATTGAGTGTTGATGTTCAGCTGATTAACTTTTAAAGCCAAACCATTAAAATGACTAAGTTAAAAAATTAATCCTACATAACATTTGGCTATACCTCTGGTAATTTTACAGATAATGCACTAGCATTTGGTGTATGTAGTAGGGATGCACGATATTGGATTTTTGGCCGATATCCAATATGCTGATATGTTAAAACTTGTTTTGCCAATAACCAATGCCGATATTTTTATATACTTTCCTTTGTCAGAACATAGCCCTCTTACTTAGGCTTATTTGCTACAAAAATTGTGTAACAGCTGTAAAGCTGATGACATATATTCAGTAACAGCCATATGAAGAGCACTATAACTTATATTAAATGAAAAGTGTTGAATATTATTTGTTAGAATTAGTCACCTGCGATGGTATCGTCTGGAGACAGTGGTATTGACAAAAAGACAGGAGAAAGAACTGGAAGTGGCAGAAATGAAGATGCTGAGGTTCTCCATAGGAGTTACAAGGATGGATAAGATTAGGAATGAGATAATCAGAGGTACAGCACATGTTGAACAACTGGGAGATAAAGTTAGAGAGGACAGAATCAGATGGTTTGGACATGTCAAGAGGAGAGACAGTGGTTATATTGTAGAAGGATGTTAGAATGCAGCTGCCAGGAAAAAGTCAAAGAGGAAGGCCAAAGAGGAGAAATATGGAGTATGCAGTTAGAGAGGACATGGAGGTAGTTGGAGTGAGGACAGAGGATGCAGAGGACAGAGTAAGGTGGAGGAGGATGACTCGCTGTGGCGACCTCTGAAGAGTGAAAAGCCGAAAGAAGAAGAAGAAGTCACCTGTGATGCTGTCTCACTTGTGGAGGCTTGTTCCGGGTTCCTGGCTGCAGTGTGGGATTCTCTGCACTCGTGCATGAAGGATAGTCTTCATTTTTTTTGTCTATCCTTTGTCCCATAAGGCTAATCATGCTAACAGGGCTAAATTTGACATCCAAACATCTGTGGTAAAGCTCACACAAGTGTTATCAGCTATTAGCTTTTCATTGATCTTGAAAATGATGGCTTGTAACTCTGGTAAGGCTACGTCAGAAAAATATCACCAACTGGGGACGATGTAGTGAGGTTCATCGTAGTCCAAAAATCCTCAACAACAAAAAAAATCTACACCACTGACATTTTGACTTCTTCCTCAGCCGTGATCAGATCAGTGCATGACATCATTACGTTGTGCTGGCGCTGCAGGCATTCTTGTCACTGGGTTGTATACAAAATCAGCGCCTTTAATATCGGTGATTATTTTGATGGAATGGCCGATGTCCAATATTTAACTTTATCGATAATATCGGCCAATACTGATACATGCCGATAATATCGTGTATCCCTAGTTTGTATTAGCTGAAAGTCATTCACAACACATACTGACAGATAAGATGTTGCGTGAGGATGCACACATTGTCGTTAATGTCTCAATTTGTCCAACATATCAAGAACTTAGTTCTCAACATACAACGATTTTAGTGTAAAACACTGTAAACTGAAAACGTGGATACAAGGATGCATATCACTTGCTTCCTTACATGCCAATTTGGCATTAAGGTACCATGTCCACTTCAAACATGCAAAATAGACTCCAAGTATACACAGGTGTCCTGCAGCCCCCTCTCTTCTCAATTATTTCTATCTGAGGTGATTTTTCTTACTTAAGACATCCTTCAAATTAATGGTTATGACCAGTTTCAGGGTCATAGGCAAGAGGACAAAGGAGAGAAGAGACAAAGAGGCAGAAATTAGTTAAATGAGATGTGCCTTATGTGTCATGTCTGTAAAATGTTGCAGTCATCATGCATAAACCATAGATCAAAATAAATGTGAAATGTGATTTTTTTTTTTACTTCAGTTATGAAAAGTGCAAAAAATTTTTTTAAAAAGCACAAGTTGGATAAATTATTATATACATTGTTTTAAATAAGGTTTCTCCAAAGGGCCATCTACCTGCATAATACCATTTTTATTTCTTTTTTGATTGCCATTTTAATGCAATTTCTGAAATCCACCTTCTTCTATGCTTGATTTTTGTGTTATTTGAAGCAGAAAAGGAAAACAAACAGGTCTGACAGCTTTTATAAACAATATCAGCTTAGTTCACTTTTAATGACAGAACCTGATCTCCCAGAAATGATCTGCCACAGAAAGCCATTAAACTGGATGCTCGGTTGGAATACTTATTAGGTATCCAAAGCCTTTCGCCTAATCATCTTGGAAATGACTCTGTGACACCATTCACTCTTTCATCTTTCTTCTGAAGACAGACACTTGTTTACAGTGAGGTTGATTAAGAGAAAAATTAACTGTTCAGGTTCACAAGTATTTCCTTCCCTGTTTTTTATTTATTTATTTATTTATTTATTTATTTACTTTTGTTATAATGGTTATCAGCCCCTGATGTTGTGTTTGTGACACGTCAGACATCAACCTGCATGTATCTCTGCAGTGTTAAATGGTAGGAGGACTCCCCACATGTTTTGTCTGCCTTTGGTTGAAATACCCACAATCCTTCACTGTGTGGAAGCTGAGATTGACGTATATGGAGTTTAGTTGGGTTCAAAACACAAACGTTGTTGGGCTAAGATTTTACACATAATGAGCATTTATTTGTAGCTTGTTTACAAGGATTTCTATTAGCATAACAAGCATGGTTTCACTGTCAAAGACACATCATCTGAGGATGGAGGGCAGGAGGCTGACTGCAGGGGAAGATGTTCGAGACATTTCTGTGAGCTTAATTTGAGCCTGCTCAGTTTGTGTATTTAGACAATTTTACTTTTTTTTTTTTTTAATCACCTGCTGCCAAAAGATGAAAGTGAACACGGCTGTTTTGAGTGTGTGTTTGGGTCTGTTAGCAAAATGTTTCATGACCACTGAACACATTTTAATTAACCATGCAGAGATATTGGCTTTTGGCAGATGGATGACTTTGAACTGATATTAGAAAAAAAAAAAATTGTTATGACTCTGAGTTTGACAGATACTGATCCCAATCACAGTCTGAGTGCAAATCACGCAAAGCATTTAAAAAATTTACCATAAAAATATTTAGAGTCCACTCTGTCATGAACTACTGGACAGACTTGAATAAAACTTATAGTTAAAAAGTCAAGATTTTAATATACAACTGATAATTTTTGTAGTAGATCCAATTCAAGATGGCAGCCACAGTCAACTGATACTATTAAACACAAAAATAACTTTTTATCTTCTTCGTTCAGCTTTTCCCTCTTCAAGCGTCGCCACAGCGAGTCATCCTCCTCCATCTCACTCTGTCCTCTGCATCCTCTGTCCTCAATCCATCTACCCCCATGTCCTCACTAATTGCATCTATAGAACTACTCTATATATGGGCAAGCTGTGGCTGAGTGGTTAAAGCAGTTGTCCTGCAATGCAAGAGTTGAGGGTTTGATTCCACAAGCAGTCACATGCTGAAGTGTCCCTGGGCAAGACGCTGAACCTCTCATTGCCTCCGATGTGTGTCTCACTAAAGCACTGATTAGTCTTTGTATAGATCTAGTAGAGTGCTGTATGAATGGTAAGTGAGGACACAGATTGAAGTGTAAAGCTCTTTGAGTATCTTCATCAGATAGAAAGGTGCTATATAAGGACAGTCCATTTACCATTTCTATATCTCTTAAAAAGAAAATACTATTTTTCTATATAATTCAACCAGAATTTGGTGCAATCAAAGCAGAGTTATTCACACAATCCAAGTGGTTCATTTCTCAAGATTGCCTGACACTGAAATTGTGAAAATTGCTCTTTTCTAAATTTGACTAAAATGGCTAGAACGTCTTTAAACGTTGGATTTTCTCAGTTTAGAACTGTCAAAGGCAATATGAATTCATTCAAAGAATGCTCCATCTTTGTTTTGTTCGTTTAGTAAGAACTGAGTTCTGTTATGAAAAAAAAAAAGAGAATATATTTTAAGACTTTTTTGAAGATCTTTTTGCATCAGCTGTAGCATACAGACAGAATAAACAAACATGACAGTGTGTCATTACCCATTAAATCTTCGTTCCTAGCTTCTCCTAGCCCTTCGCTGCAATTATTTTGGGAAAAAATATCACAAAATCTTTATTGATTCACCTGACAGATGGGATTTCCTCAGCATTTCCCACTGAACTGAGTTTACCACGTCTTTTTTTTTTCTTTTTAATTAACAGACATTGTATCTAATTTAACAGGCAGGATTACAGAAATCTGAGGCTAGATTAAACTATTTGAATTGCATATTCAGGGATGTGTAGTGTCAGTTCAACAAATATACGTGCATGAGTAAAGTCGAACTCAGTTTGATTCTTGCTGTAAATATTCGTCCCACCAATGCGAGCGCACCTTTAAGCCTGTGCCCCGTTTGACACAAAACCCCCAAACAAACAACTCGAACAAAGACGACCCTCTGGCATATTTTCTACTTCAAAGTCTGCGGGATCGTGAAACATGCCACCACGGTTACTTTATCTGCTGCAGCTCGAGAGGACTCCTACTGTGAGCGAGTGGGAGTGAGGTTCACTTTAAAAAAGAATGACAGGGAAGTCTCTCAGCACCTACACCATGATGCAAGCCGTGCTTTCGATAAACAACAACACAAGCTCACCTCTGACTGACAAAGCGGCGAAACACCGGGATGAACTGAATTAAAGTTTAGCCGCCGTACAGTTTCATCAGCGGCGTGAAGAAACTTATCCAGGCGTTGGGATTTCAACAAATCTTGCAAGGAAGTTGCACAAAGGGATCTGTCAGTTCATTGTACTTTTTCTTTTTTCTTTGTCTGAGTCTTCTCAGTGTGTAAGCTCCGGTTTGAAAATAGGTTAAAGATTCAAATTGTTCTCCAACAGCTGGTGAAATCCTGTTTAAGCGCCGGTGAAATCGAGGCTTGTCATTCCGTGTTTGCCCCAGCCATCTGCTGAGGGAGTGACATGATCCCTCTGAGGGTATCTCTGTGAAATAAAGGGGAGCAACAATGTGTGTATGTGTGTGTGCTGAATGGAAGACTTGTTTTAAAATTGTATGATTTGCATACTCTGTTCCCAGGAAATCACAATTCTCACATAAATGGCCCATAAAGATTGTAGTTCGAGGAGGTTGCAATTGCTTAGCATTGTTATATCTCCACACATGATTCCCTCCCGGCGCTGTACATCATATACCATTTTTCATTTTTATAGGAGATTATTTGCTGAGGTAGTTGTGAACCTTTATAATTCAGTTTTCTTATTGACTTTCAACTGAAACAAATCATAACTGCAGGGCTCTCATGATGCTGCAGTGCTCTCCATATTTATGATAAAATAGGTAATTATAAAAGAGCAGCGTTTCCTTTTGGACCAGTGTTCGCATATAAAGGATGGCAATTCCTTTTTGTTATTTTGGATTAATTCCGCTGAAGTTATTGTGCTGATACTTATTTACAAAATAATTCCTAACCACAAGAGTCTGAGTAAAACAATGGGGGTGGGGGGGGGGTGGGGGGGTTGCTATACGACATGCTTTAATTTTATTGTGAAAGTAACATGAGATTTTTTCCAGTTATAAGATAAGTATAAGCTGCCTATGTTGATCATTTCTTTATTTTAAGAGATTCACAAAAACAAGTAAAAAGACTAAATAGTAATCAGAATAAACTTTGATTGTCCTAATCAATTTGATATTTATGCAACTTGGGTGCTTCTTCTTCTGACAAACTGATCTTCACTATCACAGATGACAAAACCCAAGGTTCTATAAAGCACAACCCAAAATGGTTTTATTTATGTGTTCATACAAACCGGAATCCAAAAAAGTTGGGACACTAAACAAATTGCGAATAAAAACTGAATGCAATGATGTGGGGGTGCCAACATCTAATATTTTTATTCAGAATAGAACACAAATCACAGATCAAAGTTTAAACTGAGAAAATCTATCATTTTAAGGGAAAAATATATTGTTTCAAAATTTCATGGCATCAACAAATCCCCCAAAAAGTTGGGACAAGTCTATTTTTACCACTGTGTGGCAAGATGTATTGTGCTTCATCACTGAGCACTTCTATACACATTTATAACATGTGACTCCAGTGATGTCATGATTTGACATTATTCAAACTGTTATATCAGTGATAGATCATCTGATCTGTTCCAGATTTATTATGCATCATCTGTCAGCACTTCTACACACATTGGTATTGTTGTTTAAAACTTCACTCCAGTGCGCCCCCCTACATTATTTCAACAGTTACAGATCAGTGATATGTCATCCAACATGCACCACATTTATGGTACATCATCAGTGAGCACTTCTCCACACATTTCTCATGTTATTTCACTTTTGACTCCAGTGCGCCCCCTACACACTTCAAACGATTATATGTCAATGATAGGCCATCTGTTCCAGATCTATTGTGCATCATCTGTGGGCACTTCTAAACACATTGGTATGGCACTACTCCAACAGTTACAGAACATTGATACATCAAACGATCTGCACCAGATTTATGGTGCTTTATCAGTGAGCACTTTTATACACATTGGTATTGTGGTTGAAAATTTCACTCCGGTGCGCCCCCTATCTCAGCGATACATAATCCCATCTGCACCAGATTTTTGGTATAGCTCAATGAGCACTTCGAGACAAATTGGTATTGTGGATCCATGACATCCTTTAAGCCCCGCCCACTCACACAAGAAACTCACGATTATTGGGTGACTCTTCCAGCTTCATCCTGTGTAACATATAAGACTGAAACTGTATTCGCCAACTGTTGATTACCACATATGACGTGTGGAAAAGCCTAACGGAAGTGCTCATCAAACGTTCGCCACAAAAAAGGAAATCCTGTCTGGAAAGTTGCATTTCAGCCAAACTTGGTAAGCTTGCAGCTGCACTCTACTGATATGGGCGGAGTGTGCACTCTGGTGGACGTGCGCGGGAACGTAATGGGAGTGTTCACCATTGCGACCGGGAGGCGTTGCTGGAGCTCCTGAGTTTGCAGGTGATTTAGAAGATTTGTCAAATGTGCACCCTGGGGAACAGGTGCAGGATAGGCAAGAGAGCATTTGAGATAGTGACCAGGTGGATTAGCTAGCACTCCCGCGGTTGCCACAATAAGGCTGAAGCGGGGCTTTGCTGCGAGGGCCTCAATGCTGCTTGCAGCTTTAATTCGATTGTGTTTTTATCATCATACATGCACTTCATGAAAGAGATTAAAGACTGATACTATCAGAATGTGACAGCAAAAGTTCATTTGTGCATTATTTGTGGTACTTGTACACATTTTAAGGCTTTTTGGGGGGCTTTCAGGGGAAACGCAAGATAATTTGGCAACACAGATGCTTTTATACACTTTAATAATTATGATTCAGCTTCACATGGAAGCTGCAATGTATGTATACTCTGTTCTCATTCTAAAGCACTAACTGGAACTGAAACAACATTTACATTTTAACCCAATTTGAGTGATTGCTCTTATAATATGGTAATAACCACCAGAGGCTGCATGACAGTAACAATCTTCCTCTGCTCTCATCACTTCCCCCCTCTCTGACAGCTTTTTCCTATTTTTTCATCCATCAGCATGACATGTATAATTTTTATTGTTTGGCTTCTTATGTGTAAATCCTTTTGTATAGAAAATGAGGCAAATCTTTGTTTAAACATGCACATGATAAGTGGCAACCTCCTGTAGTGGATGTATATTATAAATTAGGTGTCCAGAAAAAAAAAAAAAAAAAAAAAGAAAAACTAATTTACTTTTAAATACTGACGTTTTAACAGATAACTCCCTTGTGTCCCTTACGCCTTACACTGTAAGGCTATGCTAGTATGCATTGTTTTAGTCAGTGACTTCATGTCTTCAAGGCAGCTTTATCCTATTCTATGAAGTTGTTAGGAGTCATTGACAGAACAATGATGAGAAAGCGCTGTTCTTACTGATTGCACTGAGCTTAGCTCACATGCTGAATAAATGCATACAATCAATGGGCATACGAGCAGGAGCTTGTAGGACTGCATTTACGACTCGAGTTAAATCAAAGGTCCCTTTGGTGCAATCTGATTCCAATAGAGGAACTTTCCACACATCAGCAAGACCAAAGGATGGTAATAACCTGCCTGCTGTGGGTGTCTCTGTGTGCACGCATTGAACGCACCTATTGAGGTTAATTTGATTAGGTGGGGAAACGCCTTCACTGCTACTATATTTCCTGAACAGCTGTAATTCTTTAGTGTTAATTAAACGAATGCCAAAACTAAACATATGCAGAAAAAAGCAGATATTTAGACGTGTTTTTAGGAAGGAGATGGAATATTATAGAGTGAGGAAAATGATATACAAATTTACATTTGTGGGCACTGTGCATGTGGTTTGCCCTTGAAAATGTAAATAGTTTTCTGAATACACTGTATTTTGGATGATGGATAAGAGAAACAAAGCAATTTCCGTCCTAGGTGGTCTAATTTAAATGGAAACCAGTGCTTTCTTCCATTGGTTCAAGCTAGGTGAGCGTCGCAAAGATTTTTATATAATTGTTTTAAAATATATGTGTCAATCTTTTAAGGCAATCATCCTAACATCTTATTTTATGTGCTTAACCTTAGGGTTCACCAGTGTTGCTGGTTTTCATATACAGTATTTAAAAATATTTCATGGAGAGGTCGAACATCTAGTTGATTGTTCAATGTTCTCCAAGTATTGATCGTGTGTTTTCATTTACACGAGTGGTATGTGAATCACGTGATTTTTGGGCCTTGTCATATTTTATATGGTGAATTGTTCATTAAGAAAATAAACTTCAACAGTTTAAGTTAACCCCCCACCCCATCAAAAATAAAATAGTACTTTTTTTACACTGTAAAACCTTGTGCATTTAATGACAGTCAAACCTCATGTGTGACATATACAGTATTCAGTTTAAATGTAGGCAAAATCGTTTAACTTAAAGAAGAGCTATTTTGTCTCCTCAGTCCTCTGGCAGCTTTAGGCATTAGTTAGGTATTTACTTCGAAATCCCTGATCTTCACATTGTCCCAAAAAATACTGGTATATCTGTCTGTTTCAAGTAAAATCTTATTGAGGCTTCAGGTATTTAAAATATGGCCTTAACTGCATAG
>JARVLU010000528.1:21085656-21100533 GCA_031762415.1 Simpsonichthys santanae | reverse complement strand
AAAATCCGGAGTTAAGGCAGCCATGTGGCCGGCGCTCCGACTTACGGCAAATCGAGTTACGAACGGGCTGTAGGAACAGATCTCGTTCGTAACTCGGGGACTGCCTGTATATAGATAGATGGATATAATTTTTTTCCAACCAGTTGGTTCAACAGAGTGCTTAAGCTACGACAGGATATGTCTGTTCTTATAGTGTCCTGTTCTACTAAAACCTATAGTGTGGTTTTACCTGATTTATCAGCCTGCAATGATGGGGATAGCCCACAAACTGGAGATTAGCCATGGAGCCTGCTGGTGTTTGATAAGGCAGGCCTATTGGCCTTGGGACCCTGAGCTCACAACCCTCTGATCCATTTCATCCTCTAATAAATCATGCTGAATCCTTGGCTCCTGTTTAATGCATCTGAACTCTCTTTGAGGTACCACAAGAACGTTGTCTAGGGAATTCCAGTGCAAAGTCCCGTTTTAACTACTTAAACTTAACCCTGTGTAGAGTGGCGATAATTTAACACATTAAATGTGGGGGAGAAAGAGGCCTTGCTCTGAAATTTTCTTCAAAAGTTAACATTTTCAAAATACCCAAGGCAAATGTATGGGGGGGAAGGAAAATGTGATTGTGTACATCTACCAGAGATTATAACGATTCCCAAAGGAATGAATGAACTTCAAGTTGGTATTTAAAAATATGTGCCAGCTTGATGTTTGTGTGCTCTTCTCAGTTTTGCTCAGAGGCAATAAATTTAGAAAAACATGGCAAGATTAACAGTGACAACAATTAGAAATTAATGCCTTCTTCAAATAAAACTCTGTCTTTATAAAGACTTTTGTGCATATGGCAGTCTGAAATGACTTATTATTGCCTTGATCAATAAAAATGAATACAACTTAGATGACATTGTTGGGGTTGGGATTTATATTAATTCTGGCCAAAAAACAACAATTTAACACATTTTACAGGACTAGTCATTTTTCTTTCATTTTATTTATCTGTTTTTGTTTGTTGGTTGTTGGCTTTTGTCATATCATGGACACACACGCAGTCCTGTGTTTGTGTTTATTGGCACCTCCAGCTTGTTTATGAAAAAGGTAGACTGAAGGAGATTTATGGGCAGAGATCATGCAGTCAGTGTCAGAAAGGAAACTGGACTGGTTCAAGGAAAAATAAAAATTGAAGACATTCATTTCCTTGACAGAATATTTGTCACTATCCATAGTCAAATTGTACAGAATGAAAGAAAAGTTGGCAATGACCCCATATTTAAGCCACATAAACAAGTCCTCCATTAAAAACGACCTGTGGATTTTTAGCCATGTCCTCAAAAACATGCCAAGTAGCACATTTTATCTTAACTAAGTAGGACATTGTTTACTCAATAATACTGTTTTTTATGGGAGCATATTTCCATTTAGTAGTCCCTCATTTATTGTGGGGGATCTGTACACTGAAGCCCCATGATAAGTGAAAAACAGCGAAGTAGGGATACAGTGGTTCCAGTACAGTAAACTTTATATTAAATCTTTAGAAACCCTTCCCACACTCTTGGAATGCTCTAAACTCTTAAATCTACATCATTTTAACAACATATGTTACTAATTTTACTTAATAGCTCTGCAGAACAGCAACAGCTCTGGTTCCGGTCCAACTCTGTTCTATTCCAACTTGGTTCATTTCTGCAGACCTATCTTGCAGCAATGAAGCCCACAATCAGTCCTCTCAACTCTTAAACCTACGGATTTTAACAACATACATGTACAGGAGCTGCAAAAGTTTAATAACAAGGGCTCTGCAGAACAGGACTAATGGCTTCTGGGTAACGTAGTTCTTTAGACTGGCAAAACAGCAAAGGCTTAATGAAAGAAAACTACAAAATGGCAGCACTTAAACAATATATGTTATGTACAGTACTGTACTTAAACCGCAATAGAGCGAGTCTGTGAAAGTTGAACTGCAAAGTAGTGAGGACTACTGTATTTGAATTATTATCATTCTTGTGCATGTGACACAATCTTTTTGAAGCTGTCAGAATAATGGGACCAACTGAGGCCAAGAAAAAAAAAAAAAAAAACAACACATATTTGGTTCCAAGTAATTAAAACAGTTTTTAATCCATAATGGAGAGGGCGATATCTAAGCAGCTCTATGAAGTAGCAATAACATGACTTAGTAAAATAAAAACAATAGGTTATTGTTGTTATGTATCTTATTTCCAAATGTGTCTGAAAACTAGCATAAAACTTTACAAGCAAATCTTGTTTGCTGAGTGCAGTTTTTCAGACTTTCAAACTCTTTCAAAGTTCTTTTTTCAATATGGGCTGCTATTTAAATCATTTTGATGAATTTTAGACTTTTTTTTTTTTCTAGTAACAAAGTCCCAGGTCTGAATCTGATAAAACATACAAGGCAACAAAACTTATAGATGGACTGTCATATCTAGACATAACAGACACCTTCATTAAACACAAGCTCACGTTGTGACTGAAGGCGATGTTGTTACTAGCAGCTTGACGGGAAAAAAAAAAAAAAACCCACATTGTTCTTGTCTTCAATTGTTTCTCACTATTTTAACAAAAAAAAAAAAAAAAAAAAAAAAAAAAAAAAAAAAAAAAAAAAAAGAAAAGAAAAGAAAAACAATAAAACAAAAACCAAAGATTGATTTGCATAAAATATTTTTTTTGTACCGACAAGGTGATTCCAACAAGGCCATTTGTTTAAAACGTCTTTGAGACAATGGATCCTGCTAAAAAATGACACATCATTCAGACTTTGCAGGTGTTGCTTTCTTTTTTCCCTCATTTACAAACTAAATCAATTTCAAATACTTGTTTCCTGTCTTAGATAAATTAAGCATTCAGCTTGAACTTATTGTCTTCCACTTGTTCATATTGCTCAAAACTTCTTTTTAAAACTAATTACTGTATGTTACCATGAACAGGTTCAAAAAACCGACTGAAAATCTGAAAAATACCAACAAAAACAGTCATTTATAACCAATGACATGATTCGGTGTGTCGTAACAGTTTAATGACATGGTCCACCATACTCGTGTAGTCAGCAGGATTAGGAATAAACGCTGCTTTTGTATAAAATCTCAAAATCAAATTCATTTTCTGAAGCTCCTGTGCGAGTAAGAAGAAGGAGCTTAGGAACCTGAGGGAGGGCGACCTTGATTTTCTAGTAGAGTTCTTTGTTCTCACATTGGTTTTGGCACATTGGGAGATAGAGTGACACAACACGAGAAAAAAAAAATGTTGATGGAATGTCTGAGGTGCAGGAGGATGAAGAAGAGGAGGAGGGGAAACCTTTAAAAACATGAATGAAATGACAGACGTATAAAAGAAAACTCAGCAAGTGGAATGACTTTTACTGACTCAAAGCCTAAAATCATGAGAATTAACCATTTCAAGCAGCAACTATGCGGTACGTAATGGAAAGAACAACTTAATCCAATTCCTGTCATCTTTGTGCGTGTGAGTGTGTATAAGAAAAGCGATGAAGTGTCATTTCGGGTGGAGAGTTTAGACTCCAAGGGGGAGATTAGCCAGTCTCACTGAGTTGATCCTTATTGTCCAGGATAAGAGGATGAACACCGCAGCCCTCTGGAGAATTTTACTAACACTCCTAGAGCTCCCAGAAATCAATAAGAGGATAAAGGCTGGTGTTTATACACATACTGATTGTGTTGTATCATATTCACTACCTTGCTCACAGCTTGCGATCTGCTCCTGGAACGGAGTTTGGTAGCATTAAAATGAGAATAATTGTTCCGATTGACATTTGGACCGACAGCACGACCTCGCTGTACCTTTACTGTTAAGAAGTTCACAACTCTCTGCAGTTTTATGGCTAATCTGTAAATATTTTCCTACCAATAAAGTATTTAGTCATCAACATAAACGATTTGGCATGTGGTGAGTTTTTCTGGTACTTTTCACTAAGTTCACAGCCTCCTGTCTCAACTCATGTTTATTTACCAGCTCAGCTCGTGAAACCTGTTCACTTTAAGGTATTTCACTCAAACAGTTATTTCTGGTTGTGAATGCAACATTCAAACTTAGCCATTCCAACCTGTTTCAATCACAGAGCATGCACACCAATGGAATACATAAGGAGAGAAGAATTTAAAGGAAGGTGCCAAATCAAAGCAAAAAATAAACTTTATATGTTTCATTGTGCTTCTTTGAGGTCCGTGGTCCAAAGAAAGTCTCTTCAATGTGTAAGATTAACAGATTTTGACTTATTGCAGTGAAAATATATTAGCTGGTTTCATTGTTGGCACTTAAGAGACATCAATTTCTTACTTTAAATCAATTTGCCTAATCTACTTTGTAGTGGAAATACAAAAAAACTTGAGTTGAAGTATTATCTTAGATTTTTAGGAGAGATCAAGACTTTTAATGTCTACATTGTTTTAATCAGAACAAAAGTACTGTTCCCAGTGAGAGTTGGACTCTACCAAGGTTGCCCTTTGTCACCAGTTCAGTTCATAACTTTTATGGACAGAATTTCTAGGCGCAGCCAAGGTGTTGAGGGGATCCAATATGGTGGCCTTAGGATAGCGACTCAGCTTTTTGCAGATAAGGTGGTCCTACTGGCTTCATCAGGTCATGATCGACAGCTTTCGCTGGAGCAGTTCGCAGCCAAGTGCGATGCTGCCGGGATGAGGATCAGTTCCTCCAAATCAGAGGCCAGAGTCTTAAGCTGGAAATGGGTAGAGTGCCCTCTCCGTGTTGGGGAGGAGGTCCTGCTCTAAGTGGAGGAGTTTAAGTATCTCGGGGTCTTGTTCACGAATTTATGAAAAATGGAGCGAGAGAGCGATTGATGGATAGGTGCGGCGTCGGCAGTGAAGCAGATGCTGTACCAGTCTGTTGTGGTGAAGAGAGCACTGAGTCAAAAGGCGAGGCTCTCAGTTTACCAGTCAATCTACGTTCCTCTCATCTATGGTCATGAGCTTTGAGTTGAGACTGAAAGAATTAGAGCTCTGATACAAGCGGCCGAAGTGAGTTTTCTCCGCAGGGTGTCTGGACTCTCTCTTAGAGATAGGGTGAGAAGCTCGGTCATCCGGGAGGGACTCCGAGTAGAGCCGCTGCTTCTCCCCATCAAGAGATGAGGTGGCTCAGGCATCTGGTTGGATGCCTACTGGACACCTCCCTGGTGAGGTTTTCCAGGCACGTCCCACTGAGAGGAGACCCAGAGGAAGACCCATGACACGCTGGAGGGACTATGTTTCTCGGCTGGCCTGGGAACACCTTAGAATTTCCCTGGAGTAGATGGTCCAAGTAGTTGGGGAGAGGGAAGTCTGGGCCTCACTACTTAAGCTGCCCCTGTGACCTGACCCCAGATAGGCGGAAGAAAATGGATGGCTGGATGGATGAAGAGTATAAATAGTATTTATACAAAATCGCACATAAAATCATCAGCTGTTAAGATCCTGAAGATTGTAGATGCTAATTTTTAGAACAAAAAGTGTAAGAGACAGAAGTTGTCATCTACCCTGTCAAAGTGACTAATAATTGAAATCATAGTTAAACTGCCGGAGGCGTTTTTGTAAAACTTGGTAAACTAAACTGAATGTACTTGTTTCCTAACTAGAATTGGATTTGACATTTTTTTCATGAATGTGTCAAAGTTGCATTTTTTTGGATGTGATGGGAGAATCTATGAAATGCATTTTTATTTGACAAGCTACAAACATCTTGGTTTGTTCCTTTTTAAGTCACTTTAGGTTCATGCTGACACTCTTGCAACATGCTCTGCAGGTTATTTCTGATGCACATTTAAGAAGAGAAAAGCATTTTTTAATCCATAATTCATAAACAAACATATATTAGCAAAATTTACCTTACATTTCCATAAGTATTTATATATATATATATATACTGTATATATATAAATGTTCATTGGTATCCCGATAAAGACAAAACCTAAACATTTATCGTTGGCAAACAAATAAAACGTGAGATCATTGCAGAGTTTTAGTACATTGTTGTTCTCTGTTTTCTTGAAGACGTTTGCGATTCCCTGCTTGTATTTTCAACTCTTAGTGGCTTTTGTTGCAGAGTGTCAAAACAGCTGTTTGATTGGTTGACGCCTAGAGCCACATCTGTTTCATGCAGGAAGCTCGAATCCTCTAATTTCACACACGGTTTGAGAGAAATATAACAGAAAGTGTAGCAATGGGGAAGGAAAGAAAATAGACCAGCAGGCAGTTGAGGAAGGTAAGGAGGTAAGGGGTGGGGGTGGGGGGGTTAAGAGGGGGGAATATAGAGAAGGATAGTGAAATGGAGAGGAGGGGAGGTAAAAACCGAGGTTGAGGAAAGAATGAACATGAGAGGCAGCAACAACACGAAACCGAGGGGGTTATTTCAGAAAAAATAGGGAAAAAAGTGGCAGACCTAAATGCAATTTGGAGGAAAAAAGCAATATACATTTTACTATTTTATACCTTCTGCCCCCCTCCCCCTTTATTTGCACTTGGCATGCTTACCTTGAGAGCAAACTAATCTGAATTGACAGAGATAGGATTGACGTTGAAGGTTTGATAGTGGGAAATCTCCCTCTGACTCAAACTGGTTAGTCTTTGTTTTATCTGCCTTCTTGGCATTTGATGTTTTTTATTTTATTTTTTTAAATTATTATCTGACTTTCATATTTCCAAAAGACACCAGACAAAGACACATGGGCAGCCACCAGTTACCAAGACACTATGAGGTTAGGATCATAGAGCAAGTCTTTTAAGTGTTTTTATTGTTAATAAGTGTTCTGCTGCTCAGTCAGCCGTCCTCTGGGAATAGTTAATTGTGGTTACTCAGACTGCAGCTATTTTTGTTCTATTTTATCATCTGTTTTTCTGTGATTCCTCGTTCATTGCCCTTTGCTGATCCCAACAGAGCTGCTGCTGAGTGCAATATTTTCCTTGTGACAAACAACTTCTCCAGCACCTTTTCCAAACCGTTTCATTTTGCATCTTATGCCTTCTGTTCACCTGTGGGGTAAAGATGAGGTGTCAAGTGACGAGTTACTCTAAATTTAATAAGCTCTCATTAGCATTGTCGTTGAGGGGAGGCGAATATAAAACCTGAAATACTGAAACTCATTAGAGAGGAGCTTGAACTCCCTCGTGATGCGCACAAATTATGGCTTCTGCTACGCCAGATCCTGATTTATAAATCATAGTATTCTAATGACCGTCTACAGTTGGCTAAATGACCTCATTACACTTGCTCCTGCTGAACTAGAAGAGTAAAAGTGACCTTTAAAAGCACACCATTGTTAGAGGAAGATGGAGCTCCTGTTGAAACTGGAGTTTATTCATCGGAGAAGTTACCTGATTTCCCTTGAGATCTTCATACAAATTAGAGTCTGACTGAGTCTGTTTGGAGAGGCGTCCAGTCTCCAGTGCAGCTTTGCAGCAAGTGAGTAAGTGAAGTATAGATAGTCAAAACAGCTGCATTCCAGTCATGAAATAAAACGTTTAGCAGGCAAACAAAACATTCATTTACATCCTGCTTACAAAGGATTCTGGGAAATGGTCAGCGTATGTTAATTTTGTTAAAAGTTTATCATTAACAGAGATAAATTTTTAATACCTGTGCTAGGGCTGGACGATATGGCCAAAACTTTTATCATGATATATTTCTTAATTTCGGTTGATAGCAATATAATTCCGATATTGATATAAACAATATAAAAGCTTCAGAAAAACTGTACAAATGAATTAATGTTCACCTTTTACTTGTATTTAGCCTTCAAATAAATTTGAAATCACCATCAAATAAAAATAAAACTCTCAACTTTGTCAATATTAAATTTTAACTTTAAACAACAACATAATGCTTTTCTGCATGTGTTCAGCGGCTTCAGATGTTGTCAGTACATTAAATGGACGTTATTAGTTGTTATCATCACCATTCGTATCGGTCAGACTGTCCCTCCTGTACCTCCTAACAGGTGCAAAGTTACGTTATTATCGTGATTTTCGCTGTTAACAGGCAGAGTGTGAAGTGTGCAAATCAGGAAGTGTTTTTTTTTTTTGTTTTTTTTTTTCGGCTTATGTAACCTGTTTCCTAAACGTAACCTTACACCTGACCGAGACGCCCAAACCTAAACTTAACCACCTTGCTGTTGTGCCTAAACCTAACCAAGACCCGAAACGTAACACGAGACCCTTTACTCTAAACCTAAAAGCTATGTAGCGCTAAGCTAACAACGTAAGTTTGAACGTACTAAGGTAGAGGAGGGGCATTTTGACCGATACTTATGGGGCTGATAATAAGTAATAACGGCCATTGAGTGGTTGATAACATTTGAAGCAGGTGATGTGTTTCTCTTTTGGTACAGCTGGGGGTGCTGTTTCAGGGACACGTTGGCTCAAACTTTTATTGTGATTCATCTTCTGACTCTCAGCATATTCTGTTAAGGGGAACAAATTAAATGTGTTCCCACCTCTAGTTGGAATGATTCACTGGCACATTTTGCAGCACACTCGCAGTTTATCAGATCCTAGATAGCAGAACCACTTCCACACCGTCGAATTAGTCTTTCCTCTCTTATCAGTTGTGTCATCTGCTTTCTCTTCACTTGTAAAACCTTGTTCAGTCACATTCTGACGGTCACGGGCACTCATTTTGAATCAAATATTAGCGCATGTTGGAGATTAGCCTAGCCTAGCCTGCTATCGCTAACGCCTTCTGGACTCGAGCTCTGCGTAGCATCTACGTCTCCAAGCACTTACGTAACTGTGTCATATTGAAATATCAAAAATGTGCTTAGAACTCATATCACCGTTATTGCATAAAAGTATATTGTGACATGTTGATATCAAATTTTTGTCCAGATTGACTCAGCAGTTGTTTTTTAATTTCTCTTTGCCAAAATTAAGACATCTTGACAAAATCTTCAGGCGTTTAATTATTGGAAGCATTTGGAGGCTTCGCACTATTTAAGAAAGTGACAGAACTCTGAATCTTTCTGTGGTTTTACACCTGTTTCAATTTGAAACAGAGGCTGGGTTTAAAACAGGAGGCACGAGCGCAGGAGATGGCTCTTCATTCACGGACAGATGGGCAGGATGTGTTGCTTTATCCAGCTTGTCCTCACCTTTTTTGTTTGTTTTTGTGAAAAACTGCTGCTCACCCATGTCAGAATTCAATTACTGCTAAGACAGCTGTGTCCACTGTTGTCCACACAATTTCTCCATCTGCTCTGGCTTTTCTTGAACCAGCAGGTCTATCACATCCTCCTCTGAATGTTTTTTTTCCACGCACATGATTTGTTCCATCTCAAGCTTGTCCTAAACGCCGACAAAACCAAAGGGATGCTTTTTTTTTTTCTTTCCCCCTAACAGGAAGTCAGTCCCAGCAGTTCTGCTTTTGATTTTATCTCGAATGGTGCCACTATTGAGCTTGTCAATTCCTACAAATATTTGGGTGTCTTGGTCGATTTGCAGCTCTCTTTTAAGTGCCACGTGGAAAACTTGGTAAAGAAACTGAAAGTTAAATTAAGTTTCTTTTACAGAAACAGATCCTGTCTACCTCTGAATGCTAGGAAACACCTTTTAACTGTGACTTTCCTTCCCTCCATTGACCACAGTGATATTATTTACATAAGTGCTCCTACAAGCACCTTGCAGATGTTGGATGCTGTCTATTCTGGTGCACTAAGATTCATAACTGGCTGTAACTACCGTACCCACCACCGCACCCTGTATTCACTTGTTAACTGGTCATCATTAACTTCATGCAGACTCTCCCACTGATACATTTTCATCTTTAAATCACTTCTTGGTCTGTTGCCTACATACATCTCCTCCTGCATGTATCTGCGTGAGTGCAGCTACAGCCGTCTAACCTGTCTAACTAAAGGCTGAATGAATGAAAACATGTTCTCTCTTTGGTTCAACCCATAGTGTGAGCATGGAACATAATGTGTGCACTGTATCACAAATGCAAGGATTGCCAAAACTCTTCAAATAAACTAAACCCTATTTACCAAAACCCATTTTATTAAATGAGTCAGAATGCAGAAAACGTTTAGCCTTTGCCCCTAATCTGGTCAAATATTTTATCTGCAGGATGCTCTCATTTACAAAAGGTTCTTCATAATGATGGAAACGAGTTGTGTTATGTATTCATATAATGCACACAGGATAAAAAAAAAATCTTCCTCCAATGCTATAGTCTCACTGTCAGTCGCTGTTAGAACCAGACTTAGGTCTTTGATGTACTGTTGTTATTGGCGCTAACCAAATCACTGCTTCACATGAATGAACCCCCTTGGGTTTCCAGGAAAGACAGCAGACTTTTCTTTCACTGCCATCCCTGTCATCCTAATATCCACAGAGGTGTTAAGAGCGAAAAGAGGAAAACATGATTGCCTGGTTAACAGGGCTTTTGTGTTTCTTACCACCACTTTTCCCCCCGCCCCCTGTTTATGAATAAAAGGAATTCCATCCACATCTTCTGTTTTTTCTGTTGTACTTCTTTACACTCCGAAAACCTTTTGTTACGACAAGGATGTTTAAAATGTATCTTGAAGAATAGAAAAATTGAGCTTTTTCATCTTCTTTTGAGTGGTTTCCTCTAAGCTTGTTTGGTTTATGCTGTTTTTCTATTCAACAAATGACAAATAGAGATGGCTCGAAAAGCCTCCTCGAAGTGGCATGACCGGTTTCCCACCTTGTTTCACCTCAAAACCCTGCTGTTAAACCGGGGCATTGTCCTTGTTTGCTTTCATTTCTGGTGGCACAGACAGCTTTATGATCCTAGAAGACATTGTGCTTTTATCTCAACCTCTCTAACCCTGTTTCTACTCTGTTATTCGTTCCTGACTCTGTGTCCATCTTTGTCTGCCGTCTCCACCTCCCACCGTAGCTCAAGGCGAGAGAAGTGGTAGTTGCAAGTGAGTGCATTAAACTGTATGGTAATCGCGCTGAGGAAAGGGCGCATGAGGCAGTCGTGTTTCTAATGAGACGTGGAGAAGCAGTTTGACCTCTCCAGCCAATGCATTGCAGGCATTCATCATCCCAAGCACAAGCAGGATGAGGGGCTGAAGGAAGAGCGAGTGCACTGCCCTCTATTGAGAGCAACAACTCTCTGCAGGTCAGCAGGAGGAAAAAGTTACACAGGAGGAGAATTTAAAAAAGGGAAACTGCAACGCAGACGTATTGAATGGGGAGAGGAGCAGATTTGTATTGTACTGTTCAGCACAAAGGCTCTGATTATCTGCAGCTTTATTGTAAAGCATGAATTTCGTTTGCAGATAATTGATTTAGCTGTAATTGCACACTAATAGCGTAAACTACATAATCACTGCAGTTGTTATCCCTGAGCCCAGCATGCTGCCAAGTTGTAGAACATACAAGAGCTTTGCACTATTTAGAAATTCTGACTTAGAAAAACTGTGCATTTATTAAAAAAAAATAAAATTAATGGATCTGCGCTCCATCAAGTGAATGATACTTGAGAAATTAAACAAATTTGTTTATAAATGTGGCTAATTATTATGGCACAAGAGATGTCTGCTCTCAGCAGTTCCTCCTCATGATCATTTAGTTGCACTTTTGACAACCTGTTTTGATGCCTACCGGTACTTAAAAATGATTGTGAGGAAAGTAGTTTTGTTGGTTTAAATTGGAGGATTAATGGGATTAATTCTAACAGACAAAGAAATAAGTCAAGAAATTTTCAATCTGCAAAAGGAACAAAGATTTTACTAAAAACACCTTTTGGTAGGGGTTGCCAACAACCATACAAGTTTAACCTATGCCCTTCCTGAAACAACCAGGGCTCAAACCTGCAACCTCAGGATTGCAAGTGGCACTGACCACTGAGCTATTACCATCTCCCAAAACGACCAAGTTCATTGTAATTTAGAAAGTTTCTTTACATTAAACTGTGGTTTATTATGCTTTTGAGTTTATTTTACTTTATTACAAATTAATTCTACCATTTAAAACTTTCAGGTTTTTTTTTTTCCTTCTACACATTGTAAGCAGGTTACACATTTGTTTAAAATGAACAAAACAACAGTTCTTGAAACATTTCTCTCTGTCTTTAGTGCAGTTAAGTTCAGGAATGTAGTTTGTAAAAATGAGAATAAATGCAACAAAGACAAGAAAGAACATACACATGCAACAAACATGGGTAACACTTTACAATAGGATACACAAAATTTGATGAACTACTAGGGAACGCCGCAAGAACGAATCAGGAAAAAATCAGGAGCTTATGGGTAGTTAACCAGTACTTACTGGGAAATTGTGTGTGCCTTATTGTAAAGTGTTACCAACAAATTAATAGCCAGACAATGATTTGGTACTCAGTGATCATCAGACATAGTTAAGATGACAGCAGTACAATATTATAAAATTGCTAATCAGTGGTAAGAATCCAATAAAATCAGTAAAGACTAGGAAACAGGTTTTTGACAATTGAGCTGTGACCACTGGTGCAGAGTTTATTCAGAATCCAAATGGATATTTTCTCCTCTGTTTTTTTGTGGTAACAAACCAGTAGTCCCCTATCGAGGCTTGGCTGTGTGTTCCCCATTAAGTACTGGTCAACTACCTATTAGTTCCTGATTCATTCCTGAGGCGTTCCCTAGTAGTTAATCAAATTTTGTGCACCTTATTGTAAAGTGTTCCTCAAACGTGTATGTAAGTTGAACGTTAAAAAAAAAAAATCAGTCATTACTATTTATTATAGTTAATAGTACTTTTATAACAGGAAGTTGATTTTTGCACATTATTTGGTGTACAATGTATGCGCCTGCTGCAGGGATTTAGTGCTGCCCACATGCAGATGTGCAACCGTGTGTGTGCACAAAAATGGTGAATTTGTTCAAAACTTAAAGATTTCTATGTTGGAAATTGTGGCTACCTGTTTGAACTCTGTGTCTACAGAATGTTTCAGTGATCACATGGTGTAAGGAAAACACGTGCGTTCAATCTAGCCCATATTAGTTTTGTTTTAGTGATCATTTTTTAGCAACACTGTAGTTTTTACAACCCGGTGCAGTATGTGACGCTTCACAGTTTATGTTGTTGTGTTGGAATAAATGAAGTTAAATAAACATACAGTGTGCACATTTCTTAGTTATGTGTTTGAGTTAGAAACAACTAGACCTCTTCTCTTGATTTCTACAATGCTCCATTCAGGAGCAGATTGATACATGTGATCATCCAAGTTTTAGTTGGTTTGCAACATGTAATGATAATTATTTTCAACATACCCAAGTAATTCTATTCAATTCAATTCAGTTTATTTATATAGCACCATCACAACAGAAGTCAGCTCAGGTCACTGCATGGAAACTTTCACATACATAAAAAGTAAGTTAATAGTGTTATTTATCTGAGGAGCCTGCAGACTATACAAATCTAAAACCTTTTCTGACTGACCTAGAATTCCTTTTTGTGCCACGCCTGATCTGCACAGACTTTCAGCTTCCAAAACTGCTCTCTCATGTCCTGCTTATTAACAGTGCATCTTTAAATCTGCACTTTGATGTGAGGCTAGCTTCTTAAGTGTGAACATACTGGGGGGAGATTTAAAGGCAAGCTTGCCCAAAATATATTTAATGAAAATTTTAGATCTTATCTCTGCCCTAAAACTGCCTTTCTCTTGCTCAGTTTGGGCCTTTTTCTTTAAAAAAAAAAAATAAAAAAATAAAAAAAAAAAAAAAAAAAACTATGACTTTTTAAAAGCAACACACAGTTTATGATATAAACACAAAGAGAATGATACTTATCCTAACTTTTCTTACATTTATTATTGCTTTTTTATTTATTGAAGCTATTCAATTAATAGTGTGCCTGCATGTTTATGAAGCATTCACACTATTGTGATCCATTTTTCTTCTGTAGGTTTTGGTGCGATTGTCGTCCCACAGTTTTCAAGCTGTTTCAACAAATCACATATGAAATATTCAGCTCTTTTCAGGACAATCCTGCTATGACTTGTAGTAATGGTGCAACTTTAGCTTGTTGAAATACAGTATTTAGTAGCTTTTTTTTTACCATTTTCTTTTTCTCGTGGAAAATGAATTGAGATTATTTTACAACCTTCAAATCTTTAGATCTGTTTACAGCCTTTCTCATTTTGTTCTGTTTCAGCTTCCTTGTGCAAATAATAAAATAAAAAAATCAGCTATTTTAATCTAATTTCAGCTGTTTTTTTTTTAAGCTGTTTTGTGCTCCTTTCAGCTTCTTTTTGCTAACTAAATCATTTTTGTGCTTCTAATTTCTTTCTGCTAATTTCAGCTTGATATACTCCTTTCAGCTGATTTCTGCACGTTTCGACTTTTTCTACTATTTCAGCTACTATACAACTGATTTCATGCTAATTTAAACTTTTCCAGTTAAGTTCACATTTTTGCACTTGTTTAAACTTTTTTCAGCCTAATTCAGTAAAAATGAGCTCTCTCTCCACTTCCTTCTGAAAATGTCAGCTTTTTGATTTTTAGCTACTTTTTTAGCAGTTTTTTTGGTTTCTAATTTTTATCTTTTTTCCAGATAATTTCCACTTTTTATGCTCATTTTTACTTATTTCAGCTAACAAGTGTTCTTCCTGTTTTCTTCTGCTAACTTAAGCTTGTTCCACCCTTTCATATATTATTTTAGCATTTTAGTTTATTTCAGCTGTTTTTAGACAAATTCAAGTTTTTGTGGTAATCTTTGCTACTTTCAGCTTCTGCTAATTTCAGCTTATGCACCTTTCAGCTTAATTATGATGGTTTAAGTTTTTCCTGCTATTTCAGCTATGGCTAGTTTGTGTTAATTTTAGGTTTTTGAGCTAATTCCAGTTATTATTATTATTATTATTATTATTATTATTATTATTATTATTATTATTATTATTATTATTATTATTATTTATTTT
>JARVLU010000528.1:21040098-21058982 GCA_031762415.1 Simpsonichthys santanae | reverse complement strand
ATATATATATATATAATAAAGCGCACACACAAACACTGTAATCTACTGTAATCAGGCTGTAGCACATCTCTAGAGTTTCTACTCAAATATACAACATATTTTAAAGAATTAACTTAATACATCTCAATATATCTAACTTGCATGCAGTAATGTATATGTCCTTTTCTGTAATAATCAGGGATTAAAATAAAATTAAAAAATAAAAATCAAACGTATATATTCACACAATATACAAAATAAACCAATTAATTACAAAGTAGTCTCGGAACACGTTATGTGATTGCCACGCTCACATTTACACTGTTCATGCTAGTTGACATGCTGAAAGAATAACTGATTTTCACAAATATTTGTGTATCAGGTACTTGTGAATACTTTTAAAAAGGTTGAAAACGTTGGTAAAACATATTGGAGAATTAAGGGCTCAGATTTAGAGGCGGGGACTTTCATACCAGCTGTAAAATGGCCCAGCACATTGAAGGTCATGGCCTGAAGACGTCAACAGAACCAAACCATTTTCAAAAAGCAGAGATATGTTGAGGTTCTTAAACTTAACACTGAATTCAAATTGTAAAAGTGAGCATTTCTAAATGTGACATTCAAGTGAAACCCCAAACTTTCCCCTCATAATCACAACCTGTTCTAATCAGAAGACAGAACCCGGAGAGGTAAGATAATACTGGATCGACAAAGATAGAAAGCAGTGGGATAGAATGTGGGGGACAAAAGAAATGAAAGGCAGTAGGAGGAGAGAACTGACAGACTCTGAGCTGTCAGATTTGTTCCTCGGAGAGAGGGGCTGATCTGACACCGTTTGAGAGTTAAAGATGCCAAGTCGTATGCAAAGAAGTGGAGACAGATGACAGTTTTTCTTGTGACTGGTTTAATACAAAGAAGCAATTGTCCCTGCTACCCCATGTGCTGAAATTAAAAATTGTGCCAATCAATATGACAGTGATCAAAGTTACACTGCTAAAACTTTTGTGACTACAAAAAAAAAAAAAAAAAAAAAAAAAATCTGTGAAATATTGTTTAATAGATTTAAACTTATACACCTTGAAAATAACGCAGATATGTCCCAATTACATAAATTCCTCAGATAGTTTGATGCCTGATTAGAGGTTTACTTTACCCAGCTGGCCATTTTATTTCTCTGAGCATGTTGTTCTCTGGTTGGCTGAAACAGGTGTGTGTCCATCTGTTAGCTGGGCCAACTTCCCAGTTGCCGATGTGTAAGTGGCAGTGCACATACAATTTAGGAATTAATCTGGCACACATAGAAAAACATGCAAATACCAGAGGTAAAACTGCAAACTATTCACTTAAACCTAATTCTACCCCTTAGTGTTCAGCCTTTACAAAATTGTTTTAGTGTTTTTTATAATTACGGCCTTGTGTTCACATGATATGCTGATGATATGCTCATGAACTTGTGCATTATGAAGTTTTGGACTCAAATGTGATGCATAAGATTTCAGGGGAAAAAATCTAGATTTGCAGTTATGAACAAATGTTAAATAAGATCTTTTTTCCCTAAACAATGTAGCAAAACGTAAATTATATTTGATTTACAAGCTCATTCGTTTTAATAATTTTATGCAAACTTTCCACCAGCCTGACCGCTTTTTTTTTTTTTTTCTGTTTTCTTTTTCCCACACTGTCTTCAGGTCTCAGATCGCTGTGATTATGTGTATGTCAACGGAAAAGAGACAAAGGGGAAAAGCAAAGTAATGCTCAACTTCACCTACAGTTTTCTGAGCGCGCAGCTCAAGATGAGCGTATGGATCCCCCGCCTGCCTTTGCTCATAGATGTGGCTGATACTGAACTCAATCAGATAAAAGGCTGGAAGGTCCCAGCTGGTGTTAGTAACAGGAGGTAGGACATGTTTTTGTGCATTTGTATTGTTTTATGCTACACTATTACATCTCATTTTTAAAGGGGGAGGATTATTCAAACAACTCAATGTAAAAGCAGTGTTGTAGTGCACTTCTGCATCACAAAACTACAACTTTTATCCCTTTGAGTCTAGCACGGTCTAAAAGAACAATAAATTCTCACATTTCAGCATATGAAATGTTTGCCAAAACTCAAGTCAGTTTTTAAATCTCCTAAAGACAAATCTAAATTTGCTTTTAGATCATTCATCTGAGAAGCTCTCCACAATTCTTATGCAAGAATAAGATTTAGTATTTTGTATTATAAGATAGCTCTACATTCAAGTGCTAGAGTGAATTTATGACACATAAAATGAAAGTTCAGCTGTATAATTTATGCCTAATAATTCACTTATTGAGCAATGTCCTAAAAAAGCACTTATAGCAAATAAAAAAGGAATAGTAATCTTGGGCATTACAGAGCTTTGGCATAACTTCAGATAGTGGTAAAATGCATCATGATGTGTGCAGCACAGCATGGATTGTAAACAGTGTTTATAATAAAACTAAATAATTACATTTTTCCAATACAAACATTCTGTAGCTGAATAAGATAGAAAGCTTTCTGAAGCATATATATTAATTTATATCATACTAATCTGTATTTAGTGCGACCATTTAGAAAAAAAACATGACACATTGTTTTAATTTGACCCGATATGTTAAATTAACAAACAATACATTTTCATAATGTGCACAGTAATTACACCAAATAACAAGCAGCAAAGATCTTGTTTGGTGTTCTGCTTGTTTTTTCATTGTCATATTTCAATGCACTATAGGAGTTTCACAAAGCTGCTCTCTTTTTTTCATTATTAGAAAAGTGTGACTTGAAAACAAAATACAAAGAAAGTCCAATTTTTCACAAACCATTTTAGCCTTATTTATTTAAGAGGACAAAATCTTTATGAAACTTGAAAGTAAAATGTGTCTATATAATACAGTCCCCTCCCAAACTATTATAACAGAAAAGCAAATCCCTTTGTTTTTGTTGTTCACTGAAGACATTTGGGTTTATGATCAAAAGAGCTCAGAATGGCGGCTTTTATTTCCTGGTATTTACATTTAGATGTGTTTAGCAACTCCGGACATATTGCCCTTTGTGCGAACCCATCCATTCTTTGAGTGAACAAAACTATTGGAACATGTTATTGACAGGCGTTTCTCGTTGACCAAGTGTTGCCTTAATATTTGGTGGCATAACCCTTGTTGCAATAAGTAAGTGAGTTTTAAACTTGTGTTTTGGCAAATGTTTTATATGCCAAAATTAACATTTGAGAATATATTGTTCTTTTAGACCTTGCATTATGCAGCAGGACATTAAATAGTTCTGCATGACTAGTCTATAGGTTTTAAGCCTGGGTTTAAACCTATAAAGACTGCACTTCTTCTGAAAGAGGATAAACCAACATGACAACCAGAGAGCTGTCTATGGGAGAAAAGCAAAGCATTTTGTAGCTGAGAAAAGGAAAATCGATCAGAGCCACTGGACAAACATTGGACATTGAGCACAACAACTTGGAATGTCCTGAAAAAGAAACTATCAGTGTATTGAGCAACATCTAACAGGTCAGCCAAGGAAAACAAGAGTTGACGACAGAAATAATGTGAGATCTGTGAAGAAAACCCCAAAAACATAAGTAAGTTACATCACCAACGACCTCCACAGTGCAGAGGTGAAGGTATCACAATCCCTTCTTTGATGAAGACTAAGAAAACCAACATATAGAAGCCTTTGCACACGATAACCCCTCATCAGCAGTAAGAATCGGAATGCCAGATTGCAATTGGCAAAAAAGTGCAGATGAGCTACAAAAGTTCAGGAACACAATCTTAAGGACTGATTAGACCAAGATTTGACTACAAAAGTGCTGGAAAGGCCAAAGTGTGGACAAAGAAAGGAACTGCATACAAGCTCATATGTAATGCATGGTTGAGGTAATGTAATGGCATGGTCGTGCATGGCTGCTTCTGGAACAGGCTCATTAACATGTATTGATGATGTAACTGATGATTATAACAGCAGAATGAATTTGGAAGTGCACATAAACATTTTGTTTGCCAATTTAAGAAGAAATGCATCCAAACTAATCGGGAGGAGGTTTTTCATGAAGCAGGACAATCACTTGGCCAGTGATGAAGTCCTTTGTTTTGTTGGCAGTTTGCTTTGGGTCAGTCACCTAACCTTAACCCAGGAGAGCATGCATTTCACCTCCTGAACGGGGAGACTGAAGTGAGAAATCCCCCTGAAACAAGCAGGAACTAAAAGAAGCTGTGCTAAAAGCCTGGAAAAGCATCACAAAAGAAGAATGCAACAGTTTGGTGATGTTGATGGGTCGCAGGCTTGAGGCATTCATTGCATCAAGGGTTATGCCACCACATATTAAATGTTGTTTACTTGAAGATTATTTGTTCCATGACGTTTGCTCTCCTAAAAATACTGTGGTCTAAAATAAACAATATCCTGAGTTATTTAACACATCTAAATCTAAATACCAGGAAAGAAAAGCTGAAATTCTGGTCTTGTCTCTCTCATCTTTTGATCTTAAACCCAAATGTGTTCAGTGCACAACAAAAACTAAGTGATTTGCTTTGCTGTTCCAATACGTTTGGAGGGGACTGTATACGCACGTTTGAGCTTGATGTCAGTAACAAATGAAAACTGTAAATACTTATGACTGAAAAATCACCTATTTTAGTTGAAATAAAAATAATTAAGTGTTCAACAACTAAAATAGGTCCTTTTTTTTGCCACTTTTAACTGTATAACAAATTGTGACATATTTTCCTGTGTCATACTTGAAGCGATTTCAGAGGGGGTGGTACAGAGGTTAGAGAAGGCGAGCTTGTGATTAGAAGGTCGCCTGTTTAACCCACGGGCCAACAATGGTAGAAATGTGGGTGGGAAAAGCACCCACACCTGCTTCCACCCTCATTTGCCCTACTCTGGGCCCTTGAGCAAGGCTCTTAACCCCCACCATCTGCTCCCCCCGGTGCTCTAGATGGCAGCTCTCTGCTCCACACATAGGGTGGCGTAAAAGTATTTGTGCAAGTTAGTTCACTGTGACCCCTTAGAAAGGGAGCAGCCAAAAGAAAATAAATTAATAAATACTACCTGATAAATCATGAATGGTCAACAATCAAAGTAATGTCAGGACAGCTGCACATTACAAATCTTATCAGTAAATATTTGCCTAATAATTGTGGCTCATTGGCCATAATAATGGCTTTATGGCTCTAAATCAAACTTGATACTAGTTTAAAATATTACATGTCACAAAGAAAAGTCCCAGGTGTCTATTTTAATAAAAATATACAGTATGTTTGTTTGTTTAATATTTAAATACCATAGGGTATTTTGTTGACAATGGTATAATATTACTGGTTTTGTTGGTTTTTCCATTAAGAAAATAACTGAATTTGATGATATATTTACCAAATTTTTGTCAGTGTCAACATTATACTAATACTACTGTACCAAATAAATATTTTTTATAAGATATACAAATGTTGAATCTCTAAAAGAACAACCTTTTAGAACATGATGCAGATTATGATAAATTTCTTTAAAGTCACTAATAAACCATGAATAAATTTAGGCTTTAAAAACTCTGGACAGAACCAGTCAGAAATTTATGGATCTATTTGTATAAAGTTTCACGATAAGTTTAAAAAATAGCCCAAATTAGAAAAAAAAAAAAAAATCACTGTAATTTGGACTGATATGGATATGTGGATTCAAGTATTTTTACTTACAAATCTAAATTTTGCACTCTTTTTTTAAATACAGCTTACATTCATCCTGTTGATGAAAAATACCCTGTGTTGTCTCTGGGCAAACTGTGAAATCACGCCACGGTTCCTAAACAATGCATGGTCGATGAAGCATTTCTATAAAGCAACACTTTTACATCATTTTACAAGCCAGGAAAAAACACCACAACATTTACTGTTATTTACAGACAAATATTGCCAATATATTTGCCCGCCTGTTGCTAAAATGACTCAAAACCTCAAGCAGATGTCTTAATATAAAATAAAGTCAATGCAGTGTCTTTTCCAATCTGCTTATTGTGCCCTCCTTATGACCCTTGCAGTTAAAGCCAGATAACTTCAGTCATGCCTTTCATGTGATTCCTTCGTGTAAAAGACGAGATGTGTACTGAGAAGAAAATAAAACGGAAAAGTCTAAAAGTCCAATAATGTCTTGGCACTGGATTTTCAGTGTGCATGCCTTTAGCTAAGCAGGAGCTCATTCTTTTCCACATAAGTGAACAAGGCCACTCATTAAAGTCCAATCCGATGGCTGACCCGTCACTCACTGCTGAAAACAGGCCCCGACCCCATGTTTCAGCTGCCAACCACGAATGTCACCTCTGTGTAGATTGCTGTCCCTTGACTCAAGTGAGGGAGACAAAAAGCAGGGAAGGTATGGTACAGCCAGGTGAGGAACTGAGCCGAGCCACTGAGCCACAACATGTTAACCTGTCAGCATGTTTTTCTGCCTCACCGGCCGTGCCTCATTAAACCAAATGGAAACTGTCATGGTCATTCCTCTCTGCCGCTTGACCAGAAGAGAAGTGGCGCTCGAAAGACCTAGAATAAAAAGGTGTGGGGTAGAGGAAGAGCTGAATAAGAAAGATCAAGGATAACAAATTCAGAAGGAAAAATAATAAAGCACAGGACAAAAATCAGCAGATTTGTATCAAGAGACAAATTCTGATATAGCATTGGTCTAAACAGCTAAAATAATAAATTGAGGAAGAATCAAAATAATGTTCAAATTGTTCATAAATGCCAATTTTCTCTCCTTTTCTGCATTGTTCGGTGTAATGTCAGTTTGTTAGTGTGATAAAGTGCTTTACAAGTTTATATTATTTACAAAATTAAGAACATGTTTCACAGCATGTTTCACAAAATCCCACCGATAGGCTTTCAAACAAACTCAGCAGCGAAATTGTAATTTACTCCGACCCCCGTTTTCAGACATGGCCGTTTCTGCGAAGCATTTGCCGAGGGCCGAATAAATGGCAGACGCGGAGAGAAAATATCAGTTGCCCTTTAAACGGAAATAAGAAAAGCAAGCGAGGCAGCAGTTTGTCTCTGCGAGTTGCTTTTTAATGGATTTTTATTTATTTATTTATTTATTTATTTTACTCTGGGAGCCTGACTTTTGGAATGCCAGGTGAGCATGCAGCAGGACACAGTGGAGGATTTGACAGCATTAAATAATGCTCCTCTGACATTTTAGACATCTATCTTAATAGTTAAAAGAAGTATGAATGTGTTTACATGGCAAAATACAGTATAACCTTATTTAATTATCTAATGAAAAAGACCTTAACGTACCATTTGGCGTTCGTTTAGCTTATACCTTAGTTTCTTAGATCCTTGTTTATTTTCTTTTTACACTTTATATTTTTGCTATTGTTTGATGTAACTGGGACCCTGTTTACACAATTTTATTCCACCTCATGCACCACATGTGGTGAATGACATTAAACCCTACTTGAACATGAACTTGAGACAGCTTGAGGTATTTTTATTCTCCTTCTACATTGAAACACTTAACTATATTCAGCCTTTGCTCAGCTGCACCTCTTGTTTGTATTTGTAGGTTCGAGAGGGTCACTGATGACAAGGAGGGCGCCTATGGACCTGAGGGGAGATCGGAGAATGTCTGTGTGGCCCAGTACCAGAGCACCACGCTGCGTGTCTTCACACAGTTCGTGTCAGATGTTGGAGAGATTAAAGGAGCCACAGAGGAGGACAGGCTGAGTCAGCAGAACTTTCTGCTTGGTACTGACTGGCATGTGGATGTGACACAACTTGTCAAGGAATCCCTGAGGGTGGAGGACTCGAAGATTGCCGAACTGCTGGAGGGTCAAGTGCTAATCGGACTGAGTGTTGGAACCACCAAACTGCAGGTTGTATGGATACATATTTTACTGCCATTATGAAAATAGTTTTAATTTTCTTAGGGTTGCTATTTCCTTAATGCTACAAGTTATTTAGTAGAAAGAATATACCCGTGTAGGAGTGGCAAACATAGGGCTAATGTGTTAGTGTCTGTTTCTCCTGTTAATAAGTCTGACTGCAGACATGAGTGTGATGTTGTACTAAAAAAAAGAGCTACTCAAGAATCTGAATGTGGATGAGTTATTAATTAAAAAAAGAAAAGAAAAAAATGCATTCAGCACAACTTTTAGAGCATGTTGCTCCATTGACGACATAGTTTCAAAGGTTTAAAGCTCAAGGAAGTTTTTAATCCTTTTTATTATTATTATTATTAGACCATTATTTATACAGGTTAGTTCCAATTGAGCCTTGAAGACTCATTTACAAGAAAGACCTGTTACATCCAACATACAGGCAGATGAGAAAAAGAGAACACGAGGATGGAGGAAGCCAAAAAAAAAAATCATGTCTCACCATGTCCTGGCCGGGAAACCGTGTAAAACATGCAAAAAAAAAAAAAAAAGATCTTGCAACATAAAGCTGCAACATACAATGACATCATAATACATTTATGCATAAAGGTCGACAAAAGTGGTGAGTTATCCAAAAACACTCCAGAGAGTTCCAAAGTTCTGATAAGGTGGTACAGTGTCTATCAGCATCATGGTTCTGATAAGGCCACAAATGGCCTCAGAAGGGGAAGACAGGCAGAGCTTCTAGTTTATGTGTCCTCTTGGAACAATTTCAGATAAGTTGGCCTGTCCAAGGCCAGAAGGGGAGGCCACATTCAGATAAACAACAATTGTTTGGGTTGCCAGACTCTGATTTCTGTCTGCCTTCAGGTTCTGCTGGTACACTCAATGGTTAATCCAAACAGCCAGAATTAGTGGACATTCAGCTCAGTCCATGCTCGATTTAGCTTTCTGCAGGATTGAATCCTTCACGCTGGCGAGTTCCAAGAGCCGTAAGTGGCCTACAATTCTTAAAAGAACTGTAGGCCACTTTTGCGTCTAGCTTGTGGTTGAGCTCTGTATGAATAAGAATTGGAAAGCTTGAGCCAGAAACTGCTGCCGATGTCTTCCTAATTTGTTGATATCCAAGGAATCCACTGATTCCAAAAAGCAGAAACCCTGTTCTCATAAATCCAATAATGTACACATCTTCTACATCCTCAATGAAAAGCACAGGCACATCATCTTCCACTCACTCTAGGAATCAATGACATACCCAGCTGTGTGGGTCTGATCAGGGCATGAGGGCTCTCCAGCACCCTGTTGTCTGCTGGGGGAAAAAAAAAATCTATTGCATTGAGGGACCAGCTGACCAAATCCATAATATTTTTCAATTCAGAAGATGTGTAAAGAGTGGCTCTGAGGTTGACAGGACAAGAGAGAGAAAAAAAAAAAGCATGCAGGGGTGGAGGGAGGGTAAGAGCTTAGATCTTCTACTTAAATCTTGAAGTTGCTATACCAAGGTTGACTTCTTTTAACTCTTCTTTTCAAACTTTGTTCATTCAGAAGAAAGTTATTTTAGAAAGCAGAGATCTGTTTACCTTCTGAAAAAAAAAAAAAAAAAAAAAAGTTTTTCAGGTTGATTTTTCTTGGCCGGTAAGCAAATTGTCATGGGAATGAATCGCCATGGGAACTCAACCATGTTAGCACAGATCTTTGTAGTAAAATGTTTTCAGGAAGAAACAGGTTTTTAAGAGAAACTTGAGATGTTGTAGGGATGAAGTGGTTCACAAACACACACTTGCATAATGTAAGTGCATTTGTGGGGTAGCATTAAATAGATGTTATTTTGGATTGAATTGAATCTATTAGATTTTACATCATCATATTGATACAAAATAATTATGATGAATCTCTGGGCAGGCTTGCTTCTGCAAACATCCTCAAAACTAAACCAGATAACTTGAATCTGTGCTAATATGATTATGTCAGACAGACTATTGTGTGTTATAAACCAAGAGACCTCACCACCTCTTATTGTTGGCACTTGAAGCCTGCAGGACTCAGTTTGCAGGGTCTGCCACATATTTCTGAGACCAGAGATTACTATGATTAATTGTTAAATTATCTTTTCATATCAGTGTTTCATTTATCTATTGAATTGATAGCAGTGCTTTGCGATACTTATTGAATCAGTCATGAACAATAGATGCACAACATAGTATTAAGAATTCTGTTTTTTGAGTTTCTCTTGATATATTTTTGCATCAATGATTATGAAATAATAAACGTAGCTTTAAACAAGAGGTTTTAATGCTTAAAATATGGAGACTATAGCTGCATTTCTGGGAGCATTATTGTCTTTATATAAAAAAGCTATTTTTCAGAACATGCAAATATATTCACAGACACGTGCATATTCAAAACAAGAATAAATCATCAGATATTATTATCAACTTAAAAATAATAAGAATAATACAGTAGTCGCTTGTTTATAACGGGGACTCCGTACCTTGAAGACCCACAATTAGTGAAAAAACTGCAAGACCATTACGTCAAATGAGAAAAAAACAACTTTAAACAGAGGAGTTCAACTTTCAAAAACGTACACTTATAGTGCAGCTTTAGGCCTGATTCCTGCCAGTTCAGACCTTCATGCAGGTGACCCAAACATCTCTCTGTGAGCCAGGCAGACAAAGAGCCTAATGAGCCTCTGTTGTGCAGGGCGAGTAGTTCCAGTCTAATCTGCAGGTGAATCTTACACAACCAGGCCTCTCGTGCAGTTTTATAAAGCTCTCCACACTCCAGACATTTTAGAAGTGATACATCCTCCTATGTTTAACTTTTTTTTTAAATATTGATCATGACCGGGATGATTGAGAAACACCACCAGCTCAATTTAAGACCAACCCATAGCTCAAACTAAATACAGAAAAGATTTATCACTGGAATAAAAAAAGCAGATACAAATACAGCCACACTGATCGCAGTGTGACAAACTTACAACACTTAGGCCTGTCAAGCTCACATCTGTGCATTCTCTGAATCTTTTCCCATGCAGCTCTCTGACACATTCACACACACACATGTACACACTCACAAACACTTAACACCCTATTTATTTAATGATACAATCAGGAGCCTGCTCAGGAGGCTGCGTACGTCACTCTCACGCTATAAATCAACTTTAGCCTGACATTTACAAGACGGCACAACACAGAGGAACACGTTGTTAAAATACAAGTATGAGATCACAAGCTGCTTCTTTTTAGGCACTGAAGAGTTGTTTGCACTTCAGGACTGAAACAAGTTGCTAATATCAATAAAATGCCGTAAAGTTTGTGAAACGGCCTCAACTGGTGAAAGTTTCCAAAATATATATATGTTTTTTATTTGTTTATTCATTTCAAATTTAAAATACAAAGAACAAAAAATATACAAAATGATATAGAGAATCAAAACCAATTTAAAATGAAAGGAAGCAGAAGAAGAAAATCTTATAATATCTGCCCCTTAAAAAAAAAAAAAAAAAAAAAATGGAATTCCAACTAAATAATCAATTCAAGCAAAATGTATCCATGTGTTATATTTTTAACTTATAATAATATAACTAATTTATAGAGATTTTGAATATGCAACATTCACACATAACCTTTCAACAAATATAATGAGAAAGCAACACATTTTGCATTAGGTATTGCCAAATACTCATACGTTATTATTCGTAATGCATTTATAGTTGAAGGCCTGTTGATGGATTATCCTAAAGGGCTGCATTTCTTTGTGCAAAAGTTTTAAACTAAGATAATTTTCGTTAGCCTAATTTTCAAAATAAAGTCATTCCCAAATCCCATGCAGTATTACAAGATGCCACACCCAGAGTATGTGTGGTTTATGTTACTATTATTATCTCAAACTTTAGCTGAATATCAGCAAAATTATAGATAATTATTCAGTTATACAGCAAGTTTTGTGTTGGCTAATGTTAATTAGCTGTGGTGGTCCTCTTGAAAAAAGGTGACTTCAAAAATTAATCAGTTGTAGATCAAAATATCACTTTCTGAAGTTTAAATGAACCTTAGGAGGTATTCTGCTAACAGACAAAGAAAAGTGACTCCTAAAATTTAACGTTTTAAGCAAATATCCCACACAGTGAGTGGCACTTGGAGCATGTGCTGTGAAAAACACAGTCACATGAAATTTTAGCACTATATACAGGTTGTCCTCGACCTACGGCGGTCTCTACATACGGCGCTCCGTACTTACGGCTCCGCCCCCCAGTGACGTCATCGCACCGTTTGTTGCCTTTTTTATGCAGCATTTTATATATTTTTTTTTTTCGTTTTTTTTTTTTTTTTTTTTAGGGTATTTTGCTAACTAATTGCTTGGAAGCACATTTAAAAACATTAAAACAGCCGTTCAAAGTTGTTTTACATTGAAAAAATGTGTTTTAAAAAACGTTACCGATCGCCGTTTTAGTTTCGGTTTCGATTTGCGGCCGTATTCGCGGACTTACGGCGCCATGTGCGGTCGGTTCCGACCTACGGCAGAATCGAGCTACGAACGGTCCTTACGTTCGGAAACCGTTCGTAGGTCGAGGACTATACCTGTATTTGTAAAATTGGCAGAATTATTTTCATTTTTTTTGTGTTTTCAAAGAAGTTTTTATATAATTAACAAAATTGTGGTGCCTCTATAATTCAGGATCATTAGTTTGTGTATGCATTGAATTTGTATTTTTGTGTGTGTGTGTGTGCATGTGTGTTAACTTATTGCTGACAGAATGTAAAAAAATATGAACACTGATGTTTTTATTTAAGATGTATGTTGGCATCTAACCTGAAGTAAAGTATTTCAAGAGACTCCTGAAACAGAATTTTTCATACTATCAAACAAATGAGTAATGTGATCATTAATTTACAGGCATGCAAGTTTCTCTGAGCAGCAGAAGGGAAGAATAGATCCATTTAAGCACTTTCTGACATGCTGTGGATGGCATATCTACATGCAGAACACATTCTGCTGCTAACCTTTGCAAAAGTGTCAGTGTGTGAGCCAAACACACACGGTCTGAGTAACAATAGATTTCCTGTATTATTGGTGATTGCTTTAGCCCAGATCTTGGTATAAATGGGATATAGTGGATTTCAGGTAGTACAGCCCTTCCCTTATCAGGACTGACAGGAAGTAAATAAGACACCACCCTGACAGGTATGAATAGGAAGGGGGTTTGTTTGAAAGGAGTCCTTAATTGCCCTCTAGGGGCAGAATGAAAAAAAAAAAATCTATGAACTTGGAAACTGGCATCGAAGGGACTTGACACATTTGGAGAATTTCACAATTATGGATGTAGGCCAAAGGCAGGATCTGCACTTTCTTTAATAGGATAGGGGGAGACATGAGTCTGATAAAAGTAGGAGCACCAGTCTGACTGCTGCAACTACTGCTAGCATGGAGAGGAGATTTGACATCTCACGATAAAAGCAGCAAAAAGTCTTGGACATCTTGAAGGCTCTTGAGTTTAGACGGGAGGAGAGATGATCACTTTGGGGGATCTGAGTTCTTCGTGAAAATGTCAGAAGCTTTTAAAACTGCACCTGTAAAGATGATGCCGGACTATTCTGTCTGAGTTTGAAACAATATTCTGCTAAGAGAACTTTATGCATGGCTTATTTAATTACACATTACTATTCAACGCCCATATTTGTTTTGTCTTTTCTGGTGTAGGTTATGCCAGCATGTAGCATCTTTGGCCTTGTTTTAATTTGACAAATATGTTAGAATAATATATTCTTAATTAAAGACCCTGTAGAGAATTCAGAAAAACAAAATACCTTATTTATATATATTTTTCAATTCCCTTTGTTTATGCAAAACCTCTTGAGACAGTCATTAATTTATCTACCCACACTTAATATTGAATTTGGTTGTTAAGGTGATGAATCATTTAAAGAATCTTGTAATCATTGCAATGGTAGAAACAACATAAAAGTGAGAAAAATATGGGTTTATTGCAACTGATGTCATCACAATATTCAACAGTAATATTGATATTGCATGTTTTCATACAGTCTTACTAAAATTGGTACCATCTGCCTTTTTAAACATTTATATCCTCACTCTGAAACAAAATTAATAAATGTGTATCCTGTCTTGAGACCAAGGTGTTGGCTACTGAACACTCTAGGATATCATGCTGTCTCTGTGCAAAAGAGAAAATGCAACATGGTAACCCAAAGGGAAGAAAACGAGAAGTTGGGTCTGTACAAATGAGGCAGTGATCAGGGCTGACACTTCATTTTGGCTGGTAAATGCAGCTTTGTGGGGGTGGCTGTTGGAAATACTGGACCCCTAATTGGAGCGGATGGGAAAGATTCTCATCTCATAACAGCATCACAACTATTTTACAATCTTACACCTCTGGCAACTTGGAAAGTTGGAGAATGTGTTATGTGCAGCAGAAGATTAGAAAATATGTTTCCATATGAGTTCAAGTGCATTTTTAAATATTAATGCGTTCAATCCTTTATATGTTCTTTGTTGATGTACCAATTTAATATCTACAGTATTGTTTTTAAAATGTACTTTCATTTATTGGTGCGTTAAGACACTGTAAAATAATTTTCCCCTCCAAACATCACTTCATCAAGTAGTTAAGAAGATAAATGTTACCAAAAATTGCTTTTACTCCTATTTTTGCAAGTAGTTCTTGTTAGGAATAAAAACTACAATTACAAAAAAGTTGCTCACAGATTTCCATTGATCTTCATGGAATATCAAATATGACATTTACTTCACACACTATCAAAGTCCTGTGGATATGTGTATTAAGTGGCAATGATTTACAAGTATGTTGTCCTATAGACTTGTTCTTAATCTGGCAAAGAAAATTCAAATCTCTAATTACATTTTTTTATTGTTCGTGAAACTACTTTATCCATTTATGTTTTTATGCCCCTGAATTTTTTGTGTGAAAATGACTGTATTCAAAGGATGAGCAACAAAATAATTAAAAAAGGGAATTTAGAAGCCAGAATTTGACTTTCAGTGCTTCAAGAATGAAGATGCAATTATCAGCGATGAATATTGTTATAAACATCAATTTTCTACATTTGTAATTAGAGTGCCCTCTTATAAAACAAACAAACAAAAGAGTAAAAAGTAGTTGTTTATGTTGTATGTTGCAGGTGCTGTCCCCTCTGACATCATCGGTTCTGGCTGAGAGGAGCATCAGGGTGCACGATGATAAAGTGAGCGTGACAGAACTGGGGGTGCAGTTGGTTTCTGGACTCTCTCTGTCCCTGCAACTGAGCCCTGGAAGCAACAGAGCCATCGTTGCCACTGCAACAACACAGGAAGTCATTGAATCACTTAAACAGGTATGGTTTCATCTAAATGTAAGAATGAACCACAAATATGATAGATTACCTGCCATAGAGCAGACTATGTCAAACTACAAATGCCCAAGTCGAAAGGGTGATTTTTTTTTTTTTTTTGCTTCTGTGCATGTGTGCATTTGTCTGTATCATTGACAAAAAATAAATGAACCACTGCGTAGATTTTAATGTCACATTCAGCAACTAAACTTTGAATGTACATCTACACTTGATTGAGTTCAGAGTTAACACCTTTCAAGATGGTTGCCGCAGCTAATCAACCTTAGCCGACACCAAAATGTCTATAACTCAGTCCATTTTACAGATATTGAGCAAAAAATTGTTGATAACACGCCAACAGCCAGATTTCACTCACTATGTTACCTGAGATTGCACATATATTCTAGTTACAAGCTTTGATTAAAATGTCTGTTCTTTTGTACCTTAGTTTAAAACTTTTGAAAAGCAGTGGGCAACATGCACTCTTGAAGGAACACTAGGCCTTTTTATTTAAATTAAATATCATACGACAAGGTTTTCCCTTTGATTTGTATCTCCAACCACTGAATAATGATAGGCTCTAGTCCCTTCCCATGAGGATATTTGGCTTTCATGAGAATGGTTTCAAATCTGTTCCAGCTTTTCTACTGTAATTAAGACACACTTTTGCTTCCCCCATGTGCCTCTGTTTTGTTTTGATCCTTGTGCATTTCAGAGAAATGTGCAAATGAATGTTTATGGGTTTATTTTTGTTTCGCTCTGGGTTACTGGTGTTTTACCAGTTTATGTTTGGCTTTGTTTTCACAGGAGTCCCTCATTAGTGCTTGGCTTCAATTCAGTGATGGATCTATGACTCCTCTAGACAACTACAACCCTGCCCATTTTACCCTGGCAGCCACATCTTTGGATGAGCGGGTGGTGGTGGTGCAGCACAGTGCGGCGTGGAAGTGGCCAGTTATTGTTGCCAAGGGGGAAGGTCAAGGCTTGCTTGTACATGTTGAAATGAGTCAGTCAGATGTGTGCCAGAAGGGAAAAAAGCGTTCTGCATTAGCCACTGGAATGGTAAACATCCAAGTAAGGTTTGGTAAGCAAGAGGAGCAATACAGACAACCAGGAGACAGAAGAACACGACCTGATCCTCCATATTATAGCGGATCTATCTCGGATATGGAAACTGGCTTAATTAACCGTGGAGCCACTACCATCAGGGGTCATGTTCCAATGAGGCCTAGTGGGGGACGTTTGTCAGCAGACAGTGGAGACAGGATACCAAATATCTCCCAATACCCAGAAAAGGCCGAGCTGCCTCGGAGTCGCAGCACAGATGATGACTTGTTACCATCTCGCCGAGGACTGACAGACTTGGAGATTGGTATGTATGCCCTGTTGGGTGTCTTCTGCCTGGCCATTCTGGTTTTCCTCATCAACTGCATCGCTTATGCATATAAGTACCGTACTAAGCAGCTTTCTCTGGAGGCTCCAGAGGCTATGCCCCACGCTCATGACTGGGTTTGGCTCGGTCACGAGGAGGGCCTTTGTTTGCAGCAACAACAGCATGAAGAGCTGGGTGGTACCCTGGAGGAAGGCAGTCAACTTTTAAATGGAGGTGTCCAGTGTGATAGTACTGAAGGGGGAGGATGTAGTGGACGGAATCACAGGAATGAGTCCCTTAACTCACCCACCACTAAGAGGAAGAGGGTAAAGTTCTCCACTTTCTCCAATGTGAAGTCCAGTAATGGATGTCCAGTGCTAAGCCCATTAGCACTAGTGCAGACCAGTGATATAAAATGGGTGTGCCCAGACATCGAGCTTGGGGATTCTAAGGACCTTAGGAACTACATGGAAAAGCTTAATGAGAATGCAATTAAGAACACAGCATAAGGGTCACGGTGTGTTTTCAATGTACTAAAGAGAAACTCACCTGAATGCCTTCATAATCCAGAGGAAGAAAAAAGGACACATAATGAATGAGGGGTGAGAAAAGAGACCAATGACTGTTGTTTAACTGAACATCTCACCTTGAAAATTGAATTGTATAGACTCCATCACTTTAATTTTCATGACAGAACTCAGAATGGGTCAAACAAGAAATTCCAGGACTTATATCACCACAACACAAAAGCATACAGGTAGATACAGTACAAAGGGTGACATATGGGAATTATCTTATTGCTTAAATCAACTGTGTTTCGTCCTCATCCGAGGTTGACTTTTTTATTTATTTTTTTAAACATGTTTATTATAAATTGGTAGATTTGTTTTTCATTTGTAGCTTTTTTAAAACATATATTTTGTTTTCCTTAAGGTTGTTGAATGTCCCTGACCACAAGCCCAAAATTATAGTTTAGCAGAGAAGAGTTCTGTGAAATTTTGTATTGTATATAAACGCAGAGTTTAATTTGGAGTTACTATATGTACAGTATAGTAACATTTTGTAAAGTGCTGTTTTGTTTGGTTTCTGTTTTGTTTTAGTTTCGTTCAGTCTCCAGAAGAAGTCAGAGCCATGCATGATGTAATTAAGAGGAGTCATGCGTGTCTGATTTGGTATACAAATTTAAAATATGTATATAACTAAAATCTTGGAGACATGTCTGTCTAGTATTATTTAATTCATTATGATTTGGTTTAGGTATATTGTGTTCAATTGGGTTTGAAGATTTATTAGTTGCCACATGTTTTCCTTTAATTTTATTGTTTTATTGTCAATTATTCATCTTTGTTTTTCTCCACACAAAATTAAATTTATTTGTTTATTGATTCAAATGAACTTGTATTACAACTATATCAGAATTCGTTACTTTTAATGGAAAAAAAAATAGCGAAACAAACAAACAGGAAAAGACAATCACACAAGTAATGTGAGACCCAGTATTTTATTTTTGTTTGTTTGTTTGTTTGTTTGTTTTTTGTTTGTTTGTTTTTTTGCTGTTCCAAGTGTTTTAATCTGAAATTAACAAGTTAATCAAAATATAATTTTGGAATCTAAAAACATGCCATTACAGTGAAAGAAGAAATTTTTATAAAAACAAAAAAAATTGTGATATGAAATTCAATATATGACCCATTAACCCTTTTTGTCATATTGCAGTAAGAGTCAGGTCCATCATTTTCTACTGTACCTCTGTTTTGAAATATTCACTGCAGGACTAATTAAAACTGATGGTGACTCATTCATTTGCGTCATTCTTTGTGTTCACTGCCTATTAGAAGTGTTATGTAGATACAAAAATGTAGGTGCACAGCTGTATAGTTTCCGCAGCCCTGCAGAAGCAAGAGAAGGGATTTTACTCCACCACACATACCACTAATGTCTCAAAAGTCATGCTACCTTAACTTAAACTAATCTTAGCTTTTACTTTCTTAAAGCACTTTTCTTTCAAATTAATTTTGTGACACTTTGTTGATGAAGGAACTTAAATGCAGGCACATAAGCAGAAATTCTCAAAGCTCGGTGGAACTGAAACAAGATGCACTGAAATTAACAAGCGATTTGACAAAAAGCTGAAATTAAAAACCAGGAGGTAAATGTACTGGAAGGACTATTTATTGACTGAAAACAGGTGCGCTGATTACTAAATGACTACAGGTGGCATAAGAAGCTGAAAACAAAGACGTTGGAGGACATCTAGTTGTATGTGTATGTGCTATCTAGTTATATATGTAT
>JARVLU010000528.1:21025534-21039998 GCA_031762415.1 Simpsonichthys santanae | reverse complement strand
GTTTTTTTTTTTGTTATTGTTCTTTTAAAATGAATAAATAAACATCAAATCAAAAATCAAAATATATGTATGTGCTTGAGTGCACATTTTTGTTTCAGGTTACCTTGTAGGGACCAATTTTACAAAAAAAAAAAAAATGCATTGTGTGGACCAACTGCTTCTTGTTGGGACTTAAGGAAAAAGACATAACATAAGGAAACGTCTTGTTGTGGGGTTAGGTTTAGGATTAAAATGTGAATTGTAGATGGGTTAGGGTTAGGCTAAAATGAATAGAAGTCAATGCAAAGTCCCCAGAAAGCATGTTTACAAGAACAGTGTGTGTGGGTGTGTGTGTCGGCATAACCAATTCAGATAATTGGTCTTATTCACAAGATCACAGACTTACAGTTGAAGGGCATCCAAATAAGGGATTACTTATTTCATTTTTACAATATGGTAATGTGGCATTTTCTGTCAGTTTAACCTGCAGAACATAATCAGACCTACTTAGAGCCCTAATTTAAACAAGCCCATTGTTTGTAGTTATTCCCAGGTTAACACATTTTTTTAAACTATATGAATATTTAGTTTGAAGTAGTACAGTATATAAATACATAAGTTGGGAATTGTTTTTGTTCTTGTTTTTTACTAACATCTCTGAAAGTTAAAAAAAAATAGCTTTTGATTATGTTGCTTATCAAAAACAGGAGCAGATAGCAAAAAGCCTAAAATAGACCCTCTTCACATCTTTTACTTCTCATCAACTGTGAGCTGTTTTTTATGACTAATTCCAGCTAATTCCACTTATCTTGTACTTTTCTTGACAAAAATGGATGAGACCTTAATGCTTCAGAAAACCTTTTGTGGCTTTTTTTTAGCGCCTTTCTAAAAATCTTAAACTGTTCCCACAGATATTTTTACTACACTGTCCTCCAAATTATTTTTCTCCTTGCTGCTCCAAACTGCTACTGCTGATTTTCACTCCTCAGTCTTTACCAGCTCAGACGTGAGCCTGTGTCCTCTAAGCTCAAGTGCTGTAGGTATCTGTCTTGCTGACACAAGGATATCTCGGTTTGCACTTTACCTCAGTAAGTAACTGGCAACTCCTGTCAGGTATAATGGAACAGGGCCCTTAAACTATTATGAACCATCTTACTGATGTTTGCTACACCAATCCATCACTAGTTACCCCATTTTAAAACATTTCCCACTTGCTGTGGCAACAAAACTATCTTTCCTTGTTAATTCTTTTTTGATGATGTTTTACTTACAGTGTGACGCACATCACCAGCTACACAGTTGAACTTTTATTTAGCCCAAAATCTTATTGTACCCATGGATTGATAAACTTTGCTTATTTAAATCAATTCATATACTTGTGCTGAATAGACTATTGCACAAAACAACAAAACGATAGTATTTAAAACTATATTATCATCAACATACTGTATAAACTGGTAAAAAAAATCCACTCAAAGTACTATTTACGGTAATAACTGTCCTACAATATAAAATATATATTTTTTAAACCATTTACCAGTTTGTCAACGACTGTGGAAGTCAGTTCATTGGCCTTTATTTAGACAGGTTAATCCCATTGAGCCTCAAGGACTCATTTACAAGAGAGACCTGATTTTAACAAAGAGTGATGATAACAGTGGACAACAACGACAAAATAAACAATCATAAAAGAGGCATACAGATTTTTGTTTTTAAATTAAAATAAAATGGCAAATAGAAAACTATAAACAGGAACACATCTGCATTGGTTCTTGCCAGGAGTCCAACAGATGCTTAAAGGCACTTAGAGAGGTCAAGGCCGAGAGCTTCAAATCTTTTTGCAAGATGTTCCAGGAAACAGGAGTGGAGTACGTGAAGGCCCTTTTGCCACGTTCCCACTCTTAAAAATGGGATTCTGAAAATTGTGAATTAGCATCTCATAATTATGATCATATCTCAAAATGATAGTTTAGAGACTACATCCCTCCATCCATTCATCATCTTCTGCTTGTTCCGAAGTCGATTTTTGGGGGCAGCAGCTTGAGCAGGGAGGCCCAAACTTCTCTTTCCACACTCTTCCAGCTCTTCAGGGAGTTCCCAGGTCAACCGAGAGACGTAGTCTTTCCAGCGTGCCCTGGGTTTTTCCTGGGGTCTCCTTCCAGTCGGACATGCCCGAAGCACCTCCCTAGGGAGGCGCCCTTACAGTTTGTAATGTTGTAATGTGATGAACTAATGTGAACCTGATCTTCTATAATCCTATGCAGTTTGGTTTTGCATTTACATAAAAAGTGATGAATTCAAAAGAACACTTTACCAAACAATACGTTTGCAAGTTTATTTGTGCGTTAAAAGTTTGTTAGCATGTTCATTAATTTAAATCAACAGCACAATTTCTACAGGAGCGCTGTGAAAGATCGCAAGACCTCTGAGTTGCTGTTAATGTCCACAATAGCCCTGTGTGTGTTCCATGTGCCATGCTGTTTGCTTGCTTGTCATTGGTATTGTGTAGATAAACTAAGGAGAATAATGCAGTGTTCATGTGTTTGTGCCTGTGCCATCCTGATTTATGGGTTTGAATAGTGCAACTAAAGCAGGTTTTATTGTGGCATTGTTTCCTTGAAACACAACGTGCCTTTTTGACTTTGGCTCCGTCTGCACCTATAATGCACGATGCACCAGGCGTTAAAGAGTCCCGGCCTAAATGACTTGGTGAAGCTCAGTGCAACAAACCGGTTGTTGATTAAAGGAAACGTATTGTGGCATTTTTAAAATGTGTGCAGCTGAGCAGTGGAAATCTATGTGGTAATGGTCTTTGTGAGCTCCAGGAATTGAAGGGCTTTCAGCACCTCTTTCACTGAACGCAGAGAACCACTTCTACACTTGGGGAATTTATTTATTTATTTATTCCCTTAGGTTTTACAGTGTTTTTCAAGGAAGTGAATATTCTGGGTCCCTGAGGCGATAATGATAGCTTGCTTGCTCGTGCCTCCGCTTTTCAGCACAAAACCTTACAAAACAGGATAGAAGCTAGGAGAATAGTTTTTTTGGAAATTGCTGCTCTTGGGCATACGAGGTCATAAATAAAATATTTGTGTATGCATACAGCTTAAATGTTTTTGTTGACACGGTTACCCTAGGGTTAGAAGTGTAAATGGCTGAAGGCTGAAAATTTGTTTAAAACAAATTTTATGATTTGTATTAGATTTTAATGTCTCAATCATGCATATTAATTATCATTTTGTTATACTCATAAAACTATTCGAAAGTACTTGTTTGTACAGTGCATTTCAAATTACACTGTGATAATTTTTATTACAGTTATTATATTGAAACGTTTCATCACTTGGTTGATTCATAGTTTGTTCAGTAATTTAGACCCTTTCAAAATGAAAAGGACATGCAACATGTAGTTTCTCCTGATTATCTCTGAGCACACAACAAACAAGACAACTAATTTTATATGTGTGTTAAAACCGCAATGTCTGGGGTATTCATATTTTCCTAATGACGTTCACAGGATAAAATGGAATAAAACATTACAAGCCCAGTTGTTTCTGTTTGCTGCCAACTTATTTTTAAACAAGGTTTGTTTAAACTGGCATTCCATCCATCCATCCATTATTTTCACCCACTTCTTACTTTCCATGTTGCGGGGGTCACTGGTGCCCATGTCCAGCAGTCACTGTGCGAGAAGCGAGGACAGGTTTTAGTCCATCACAGAGACAGATGAGACAAACAACAATTCACACTCACACCTAGGGAAATTTTAGAGTTACCAATCAGCCTAACATGCATGTTTTTGGTCTGTGGGAGGAAATCTGAGTACCTGGTGAAACCCCACGCATGCACGGAGAGAATACTGTATTTAAACTCCACCCAGAAATGTCCCCATCCTGGATTTGATCTGGCACCAACTGTGCACCTTAAATCAGCATTTTTTTTAATCAATTTTGATTTAACAAATTCAATAATTGAAATTAGGTAAAGGCCCTGTGATGGACTTGCGACTGCAGGGGCCCCGCCTCTCGCACAGTGGTGGTAAAAAAAAGTAAGAGGGTAAAAACAATAACAGATGGATGGATGAATTTTGGTAAATAAAATTTGAGACTTTTTTTTTTTTTTTTTCTACTTTTGATTTTTTTTTTTTTTTTTTTTTTTGTCAGTTCATAAAAAAGTATACTGTATATTTTAAGATGTGATAATAGTAATGTTGCTTGTTATAGCCACATGTTTTTGTAGGGAGATAGAGCAAGATTAACTTTACCTTATCACCTATCAATTAATTATTCATGACTAGTTCAAGTCCAAAGAATATTTTTCTTGCAGCATTTCAGCGCCACATACAGGCCACTGTGACATTATGGGTATTTTTTTGACGTTCATAGATGACATTTCTCAAAACAATGCCCTGTTTACAAAAGTGTTTTTAGAACGTCCAAATAAATATATTGCTTTTGTGAGGACAAGGACTTTGTTTGGGATCTAGTAAATGTTTCAGTTGGCCATATTAAAAAAAATAAATAAATAAAACGGTAGAGAAGTTGGATAAAAAGTGGCAGCTGGGGGCTGCCATGTTTCATTTCACTCACATCTTCGTACTCTCATGAACTCGATGTCTCCAGTGGTCCTCTCCAGATGCAGGTGTAATTTTTTATTTTTTTATTCATTTTTTTTAAGCGATGAACAATTTTAAACCACATATTTTCTACCCATTAGGATAAATTACAAAGTTTGTTAAAATTTAAAAATATAGATCCACTTCACTAATCCAGACTGTTTTAGTTCACTCTAAGTTTTTTCAGACCAATTTAAGCTTTTTGTCTGGTTGTCAAGGGTCAGTTGGATCATGATATCCTTAGAGTTGTTCCTCTGATGGCAAAGAAATCCTGATTATGTCATTTACCACAAGGCCATGGTAGGAGGGGCCTCTGTCGTGACGTAAAGAAAAATCAGATCATTGGTGTCAGAGCCTGAGAGGCTCCCGTGTTGTCAAGCCAATTGTCACTTCATCTCAGCCTAGCGATTTATCAAACAGCCTGGCTCAGGAGCTTACAGAGGAGATTACAAGTACATGGGGAAGGAGAGGTGGGGTGGATTTTAAGTGGAAGCCCCCTATACCTTTGCCTCCGATCAATAAAATCTACTCTTCTCACCCCTGTCCAACATGCTTCTGCTTTTCCCTCACCTGTCTTACGCCCAGCCATCTATACTGTGAGTGCGTGAGACACGTCTGTGTTTGTGTGTCCTGATTTGTGTATGGAGCGCTTGTGGAAATGGATATATTTTCTTGTGATTGTGTTTTTGCTTAGGTGAGATATAATGTGGGACAGGCTGTGGCAACTCCATTATCAGGTTGGTGTCAGACTGTCCGCCTGTGCATGCTTCCTTTCTTTAGTCCCACTTTCCCAATCAAACATTTATTTGCTGCCCTGACACTCTGTGTCAAGCCACTTCTTCCTGTCTGTCAGTGAGTTGGGGCTTACTGTACTGATAGCTCAGCAGCTTCCAGGCTGCCTTCACAATGATGTGACCTCTTTCCGAGGTGCCTTCTGCAAAACTTTCTAACCTAAAGTATTTTTTTTATCAAAATTATTTAGAGTATTAGAAAACAGAGTAATTGAAGAACTGTTTTTGTTTGAATGCCTTGTGCATAAAAAGGCTCTTAATGATGTTAGTACAGTTAATTTTAGCCGTGATATCTCGTGAACGCAGTCAGTATTAGATCTTTGACAGCCAGTTGACTTGCACAATGACTCAGCATTTGATTAAGTAAGAAATTGAGGGCAAAGTGTTAAAAGATTACTGATTCAATTAACCTTCTTACAGTAGGCAGTTCAGATCATGGCCAGACATTTAGCCCCACCGATTAAAGACTCCCCAACCCAGAGAAAACCATGGAATACATGGAAAACCGTGAAGCATTTGCAGCAGAGGGGACACACTTTCCGAGGCGCATGGCAGCTCAATTAAAGTTGGTAAATGTGGAAATAATTCAGGGGGCCATTTTGTCAACCACTGGGGAGGAAGCAAGCAGCACAGGAATGTCATTTACTTTTCTAGCAAGTGAGGGGCAGAATTAAAGTGGCACCGAGGACTGAAACAACCTGCTGAGCAGTTCATAAAATTAAACAGGAGATGTTTGCATTTGGCAGCTTATAGATAAAGCATTTTTCACTTAAAGCTACTTTCAATGGCCATGTGTCAGGCTTTTAACACAGGATAGGTCAAAGCCTCAGCTCATTGGATGTCAGACTGTATTTTCATAAAATAAATTAGAATAAATATATTTCTCAAGTTGTTTTAATGAAGCTGTGAAGAAAACAAACTGGTTTTCTGAATGTTTATCTAATGGAAATGTAAACACCATTATTTAATTTAATGTAATTTAGCTTCTAATGATACAACAACAAATCCATATTTGATTATTTCACTTAATTCACTCCACAGTTGTAGCAAAGAGATGCTACCAGAGTGAAATCTCTCAGCTGACATGCCATTTTTCCTGCTACATCCCTAAAAGGATAGTTCAAATTTACTGAAGTGGGGATTCTGTGGAAAAATTGTGAACACTTACTTGTTATAGATAGCATATTAAATGGATTGTACTTATATAGTGCCTTCCTATTTGATCAAGATACTCAAAGCACTTTACACTAAAATCTGTGTCCTCATTTACCCATTCATACTACACTCTACTAAATCTCTACAAAGCTAATTGAACAAATCATTCTGATCAGTGCTTTATCACATTCATACACCGATGGGACACACATCAGAAGCAATGAGGGGTTCAGTGTCTTGCCCAAGGACACTTTGACATGTGACTGCTAGTGGATTCGAAACCCCAACAGTTGCCCCTCAGTTTAGAGAAATCAAGTTGAAATCTGATTGGATTCCCCATTAGCTATAGTGGCTATAACGTAAAAATAACCTAGACCAAAGGTGCTGTGACAACAAAGGGCTTTAGGGCGATTAGGCCTTAATTTCTTCAACAGTTATTTATACAGGTTAGTCTCATTGAATCATGAGGACTCGTTTTCAAGAGAGACCTACTTTGAACAAAAAACCCACAGATGAAGTACACACAACAATAAACAGTCATAAAAAGCATATTAAATGAAAAGTACATAAAAATTGTGATATGAAACAAAATAAAAAGGATCTTCATTGTGAGCAGGGTGAAATACTAGAACATGTCTGCATTGATTTTTACATTGAACCTAGTTGTTTAAAATCCCATGGAGATGTCAAAGTTGAAAGCTTCATATATTTTTGCAAGGTGTTCCAGGTTACAGGAGCAGCATAAGAAAATACCTTTTTACTGAATTCAGTTCACACTGAGGGGATGCTGCAGGTAATGATGTCTTGAAAGCATACGCTATAGCTGTACTGATGATATGTCATGATGTGATGATGGTAACAGACCAAGGAGTGATTTAAAGATGTAAATGTACCAGTGTGAGAGTCTGCGTGAAGTTGATGATGACCAGTTAACCAATGATTACAAGGTGCAATGGTGGGTACTATAGTTACAGCCAGTTATGAATCTTAGCGCACCATGATAGACAGTGTCCAACATCTGTAAGGTGCTTGCAGGAGCATTCATGTAAATAATGTTGCCATAGTCAATGGCTGATGGAAAGTAGTGGTTACAAGGCATTTCTCAGCCTTCAGAGTTAAACAAGATCTATTTTGGAAAAATAAACCTAATTTTAATTTCAAGTTCTTTGTCAAGTTTTCGACATGAGGCTTTAAAGAGAGATGTACATCGACCAAGATTCCCAAGTATTTGTAGGAATCTACAAGCTCAATAGGAACACCATTCATAGCTAAGAGAAGGAAGAGCTGTTGGGACAAATTTCTTGTTTGAAAACATCCCTTTGGTTTTATCGACATTTAGCACCCGTTTCAGATGGAACAAGTCTGAATGAATGATGTCAAATGCAGACTGTAAAAACCTTAGCAACTGATTTAGCTCAACAATAAACAACTGTGTTGTCAGCATAGAAATGTAAGGATGCATCAAGAATGTTCTGACCTACATTACTTATGTACATCATAAAGAGAGTGGGTCCTAAGACTGAACCTTGTGGTACACCATTGTTAACAGATAAATCAGAGTCAGAGTCAGAGCAACTTTATTGACATTACACAAGTGCACTCGTGAATGTGAATATGTACACACAGATCATCCGAAGAAAATAACTGGTAAGAATAGTAATAATCTAAAATCTAATCTAAATAAATAATCTAAAATAATTTAGATTTTATAAACCCAAAATTCCAAACAGCTTCAAATAGCTTGTTACATCTATGATTGTTTTTCCCCTAACTTTCTCTTTTGTACTAACCCATGAGTCCTGGAAAAGAGATGTATTTTAACATGTCATCACAGTGTATAGCACTGTGTGGTAAATGTTGCTTATCTTAGTTTCTGCTGCCGTATCTGTGTGGCAAATTATTTCTCAGTTTCAACTGGAATCTATTGATTGTAGTTGTACCTGCATTTGCCATCCCCAAGGATATTATTTTGACAATTGCCACCTACCTAAACATCTTTGTGGACAAATTACACCCCTCGCATGGCAACAATGAAGAGGTACACAAAGTGAGCAGTTCTGAGCCACAGACCTTTACATGGATATCCAGTGCAAATGTATTCAGATAGATGCTGAAACAAGGGCTAAGAATAACAGGGGAAATAATGAACTCATTATTACGGTCTGCAAGTTTTTTAAAAAAGCCCCATTGAGCATCTTGAATTTTTATCTTGTCCAAAATAAATAGGATTCACGCCAATTGCTCTGTGTTTTTAAATCAAAGGATATCCAGCGAGTGAGGTCTGGATTCAAAAATAATCTCATCATTTCTATTTCTCTCCCACTGATTTATTTATTTATTTATTATTATTTTTCATTTCCTGCTTGCACCCTCCTGGCAACCCATAAAAAAAGCTGCCTTCAACCATCTGTCTCCCAGCATAACATGTCTATTCTACTCACCAGAGAGAGACAGAAAAGAACATGTTTGGACACAACAGTCCCATTACTGGAGCAAATTCTTTTTGCTGTTCCTTCTACTCCTTCCCTCATCTGTCCAGATGTCAGAGCTCCACAACTCAGGCGCCATTACTGCTAAGTTGTGCTGTGGGAAGAGCAGAGGCGGCAGCTGGAAACTGAGTAGATATAATTTCAGATGTGCACAGGGACATCATAGCACTGCGTTCATGCAAAACAGGCAAAGTAAAAATCTAATCACAAGATTTTCAGCCTAATTATTAAAATGCTTTTTGGTGAACTCTGGTTTTGTGTGAGCTATATTACAAATTATCTGCACTTTCTCTTCTCTTATATGCTTGGCTTATACATACTTAAGGGGAATTCTGAGCCATAGACGTGCTCATGGGAGAGCCTGACAGCGACTCAGATAAAGATTGGTGCTTACGTGTTACAGACCATGGCTCTGCATGCATGAAGGCAAACCCTGCTGAGACACAAGGTGTTGCCTTTTTGTTTTCAGTTTGTGCTTTTGTCATCAGAAGACTATATAGAATACACTCTTTGATGGTCTACAGTTTTCCATTAGCTGGACATGACCGCACCATCACAGTTGCCCTCTCACCAGTAGGGCCTCCATGCTGTGAGTATTTGAGTGACATATTATGAGTACAGGTAGTCCTCGACTTACGAACGGGTTCCGTACCTACAAACCGTTCGTAACCCGATTTTAACGTAAGTCGGAACTCATTATATTGCGCCGCACACCCATTCTAAGTCCAGATTTTTTTGTCATAAGTCGAGGAAATACATTTAAATGTATGCTAACACTGCGCCGCACACCCGTTCGTAAGTCCGAGTTGCCATAAGTCGAGGGCGCCGTAAGTCGAGGACTACCTGTATAGTCTCTGTCTCTCTTCCCCTGTCCATAGCTTCTGATTCACTCGAGATAAATTAACATTTCAACACATATGCATCATCGCTAGACAGAGTGTCACATATACTGTTCATCACCCCAAATACAAGTTCAAGGTCGCAGATCAAGATCAAAGTTAACACAATGTCAATTTTTCTGTATAATAATTTGTCGACAGATGTATAATGTGTCAAATGCAGTACTCTTGTTTAAATAATGTTTTGAATGACCCAAAACATTTTCTGCCCTTTGTTAATGTTATGTTTAGTTTTCTCTGACTTGTTTTCATTAATTTGAGAGTACTGACCCAAGAAACACAATATATAATTTTGTTTTTCTGAAATATCTCATATATACTGTGATTCCAAGTAAACATATATGAACAAAAAGTGTCCAAGAAAAAAAAAAAAGACTGAACCACTGATTATATTGAATCAAACTCAGCACTAGTTAAATAAATTAATAAATAAGCCCTAGGAGATCATCATTTGGACAAATAAAAATTATGTAGATGTTTGTAAATTCCAACTTTGAATGATTTGTTGCTGTGTGAAATGTACTAGAAGGGATCATTTTCAGTCTTAACAAAGAAAACAAAAACTTTTTCTCCTACTCATGTAGTTAAAATGAGTAATCATGAAAATCCAGTTTAAAGATGTATCACATCCTATAATATTTTTTGTCTACTTCAGAAAAAAGTTTGTTTTAAGGCAGCGACTGGCAGGTCGACCTTTTCTCTGCTAAGATGAGTGTTAGGAACTAAATGAAGTGAGGAGGTGAGTGAGAGACACGTCAGTCATGCAGTCTTTGAATGCCCACACACTGCTGAGACAGGCAAGAATAAGACAAAATAACAAAAAGTGTGGGCATGCTGCAGGTTTGTTAGGATTTACTTCATACAACTACTAGAAAAATGATGCATACTAACAGAAAAAAGGAGAATATTAGTAAAACTGCGGTAAAACATATAGTAATACAACTATAGGTTGTGTGTTAATGAACTTTTATTAGGATGACATTTGGTCCACCTTGCTATAATTTTTTTTTTTTTTTTTACATATCACAAATGTTGAAAGTTATTTAAAGTATTAAGTATTGATGTATTAGTTGCTATAGCAAAAACATTTTTTAAATTCTTTTTTAAAGTAAAAGTGTAATTTTACTACCACAATACGCCATAAAACTCAAAGGGACATAAAACGTACAGTAATATTATTCAACGAAAAAAAGGTTAATCAAATGATGTACCTTTTTTTATTAGGCTCTCAATGACAGATGTGCTAAATATTTAAAACAAACTATTTATTCTGTTAATGTAAATTCACACTTAAGATATATTATCTGATTAGACGGCAGCAATCTGAATAATTAATGTATAAATATGGTAAAACCACAGTGACCGAAAACAATAAGTTTAAAAGTGTAAGTTGTTTCATTTGTTTTCTGTATATAATATAGTTGGTAAATGTTAAGATGTTTTATATCACACGTGGGCTGATATAAAACATAGTTAAAAATAAACTTTGAATTCTGAAGTATTTCTCTTTTTTTTTTTTTTCATTTTAATAGGACAATGAGCAGAGTAGTATCCTCATGATTTCCTATGAACCGATGCAGTTTTTCTCCAGAATTCATAATAATTACATTGATCCATAGAACGGAACATTGCAGTTTTACAACAAGGCCTTTAAATAGTTCATCATCGAAAACCCAAGTACAGAAAACATGTCATTACATTTATAGGTGTACCTAAGACAACATGGAGTGCTTTTGCATTATCAATTTTTAAGATGCACAAAATATAATGATAAAAATAATGATTTTAGAGTAAATTCTGGGCTGCTAAAGAAAATAAACTCATATATTTATCAACTAAAAACCAAGTACAGTACTGTATTTACTTTCACCATGCCACAGACTTAAAAAAGAGGATTCTAATGTCACCATTCCTTTGGCCACCAGAGTACTGGTAATGTTTCCCAAGTCAACCTGTTTTCTGCTGCATCGAACAAGCTTCCAAGATGGTGAGAAAGCAGACATGTTACTGACTTCTACACCTTGTGTAAATGGTAAATGGACTGTACTTATACTGTATAGCACTTTTCTATCTAATCAAGATGCTCAAAGCACTTTATTACACAATATGTGCCCTCATTTACCTCCACACACACATTCTTGCAACACTCTACTACATCTGTACAAACAAATCATTCTAAAGAGACTAATCACTGCTTTTAGGTTCCATTTGTACACGGATGGAAGACACATCGGAGGCAATGGTGGGTTCAATGTCTTGCCAAGGGACACTTCAACATGTGACTGCTAGTAGAATCGAACCCCCAACTCTCCACTGGAGAATGAGTGCTCTAACCACTCAGCCACAGCTGGCCCATCACACAATGTGTGTGTGTGTGTGTGTATATGTGTGTGTTTGTGTGTGTGTTTATGTTATATTTGGGGACTTGAACCAGCTTACACACCTGTCATTTGGGGACGCTATGGACTTAAATATTTCCCAGTCCCCAATGCGAGGGCAAAAAATAATTTGATCAAAAAAATAATTTAAACAAAATTTCCAGGTGACATTTTATTCTGTGAATTTAGAATTTAAAAAAAATCACTCAGTTTGTCTCCAATCCATTCAGAAAGGGGTGTCTCCCTAAGATGGATTGTTAAAACATGAACCCCCAGTGGACATAAGCAAGTTGTGTGTGTGTGTGGGGTGTGTGTGTGTGTGTGTGTGTGTGTGTGTGTGTGTGTGTGTGTGTGTGTGTGTGTGTGTGTGTGTGTGTGTGTGTGCGTGCAAGAACACCACAAGTGGTCAGTTCTTCAGTTAGAGAAAAAAAAATCAAGATAAGAAAAGCAATGAATAAAAGGGAAAATTAGTGTGACAAATTGATCGCTCATAGCCAAAATAAAGCTAAAACAGCAAACATTAGCAATTATTTATGAGCAATTAAGCAGCTATCGAAGCCTGAGGCGAGCATTACAAACAACTTAACCGAGTAGCACGAATTAGAGATGGAGGCTCATGAATAAATGATTCTCAGATCTGCAATTGGACATCAAAAAGGTCTGGACTGAGCCTATCATCAAAGGCCCTCCATTTTTGCCAGTGAGTTGTCTGTGCAAAGGTAATACGTTTTTATTTCTCTGCTTCTATCCTCCATCCATCCCCCCTTTTCAGTCTGTTTTATTTTATTTTTCACGCAACACAATGTAATTATATTTCCTTGCTGCTGAATGTTATCAAAACACCCAACACACAGACCTCCTCCTGTGGGTGTCAAGACATCAGACAGCAGTGAAAGTCGACCACCTGCTGACTGCGCCCCCGCACATTGTTGCTTGATCAGCAAAAAATCAATCCTGCAGATATTCAGACACAAACTAATGCTGACAAACAGTCGCGCGTCTTGAAATGACACGTTGTCTTTGTGATCCAGAAGCTGTCACGGACAGCGCTCTCATCACAAGTTTACTGATGCAGATCTTAGCAGATGGGAGCTTCAGGTGAACATGTGCGCTTTTAAAGAAATACTTTTGCTTATTTGTTTTGCCAGAACCACTAAATTTTTCACATTTGTTACAAACTAATGCGTTTGTTTGTTGTGAAGCAGCGCTGGGAAAAATGAATAATCCCTTCTTGACTTATACGTATTTGCATTTTTAGAAAATTTATCGACAAATATTGCAAGGTGTAATTTATTTTTGTGTACACTTGTAGATATTTTGTGTGTGTGTGTTTAAATGGGATGAATTGCACGTATTAGTTACATTTAGCTTGTTTTACCACTTCAATTTCACCTGTTGCATATTGTTTTTGTGAAGCTTAACAACACAATCTGCGTGTTTTACGCTCAAAAACACAACTTGCAAATTAACAACACATGTCAAAAACAGTTCACGTATCTCTCTCAAGAAGAAGCATTTGCATATTTCTTTGTATACAGTATATGGCAGGCCTTTCATCTTCAGATGGGACACTGAGCTTGCTGTCTTGTACATTTTAAGCCAAAAAATTACACATTTATTTGGTTATTGTCCAAGCCACTTACTGACATGCAATAATAGCTTCCTTTTTTGGTGTAAAATCAGCACATGGGCCCTAAAATCTGTTACAAAATAAAAATGAACTGCCTACGTAATATTTTCTATAAGATCAGCTTGTATTCATTAAATTGTGCAATGCCTTTGTTAAACAGTAAACATCAATTTACTTCTTGTTGCATTTGGTGAAATTGAAATAAACTTATCAGATAATTGGCACCAAAATCATCAGTTTTCTACATATATGACACCTGTAGACATCTTAAATGCAAACTTTTCCATTTTCATAGTGCGGCCTTGCCATTTTTTGCTGAAGTGACATGGATGGTTAGATTAGCCAATTGCTTAGGTGCACATGGGTTGCCACCTGACCTCCCTACATTGTCATTGCTTACCAAACATTGCATTATTTGTCTAAAAAAGCTAAGTCTGGTCCTCTGGACATTCAAAAAACAAAACATTGAGTGTCCAGAGGACCAGACTTAGCTTTTTTAGATTTTTCTACCTGGACTATTGAGCATCA
>JARVLU010000528.1:20996318-21011039 GCA_031762415.1 Simpsonichthys santanae | reverse complement strand
ACGTCACTGGGGCGCGACGGCTGTATACGCGAAACGCTGTAAACCAAGTCCGCTGTAAACCGAGGACTACCTGTATTGAGTTTAGTCTTTTTCTCATTTGATCAAATGATTCTTAGGTCTTGGTTAAAACATTTAACAATTATCTGTCAGGATTAAAGCATTTTGGTTGTTTATTTAGTTTAGTGTTGTATTTACCGTGGTTTTTTTTTTTTTTCCTTTCTTGTTTTTAGAGGTCTTGTTTTGTCTCATTGTTTCTCTGTCACCATTCATTCCTGCCCAGTCACACCTGATCCTGGTATCACTGGTCTCACCTGTCCTCATTTGCCTCATCAGCCCTAGACCTTCAGTCTGGCACTGTGCTTTCTGCCCTGTCTGGGGTTATCCACATCTTTTTACCATTTATTGTTTAGTTTGCTTCTTGCTGTCACACCAACATTTTTGCTTTGTGATTATTAAAGCTTTAGGTTTTCAAGCTCTGGTGTTGGTCTGCATTCCTGAGTCTGACTTCTATTACTACATGTGACATTCAGGGAACAAGAAATTAGATATAACTCAACTACCAGCCAAGGCCCAAAGTAAACCTTTGAAAGACTTCAGAAAGTCTGGAGGAATATTGATCAAGACCAATTAGGAAGATTGCAATTATATCTGGCTCTATCCATAAAGCATAAAAAAATGAGGGATGATTCAAAGTTCTGTCTGATACTATGAGTATAAAGTAAACTATCCATATCAATGCCATTTCATTTGTTTTAGCCTATTCAACAGAAACAATGCCAATTTCTGAAGCATCTAACTGTTTTTTTTGTTTGTTTGTTTGTTTTGTTTTTTAAAGTGAGCAACAAGGGTCACATCAGGACCAGAATTAACCAATCAAATCATAATAATTTAATTTAAGCCCATTTGACTGCGTTGCCATAAACCTAACTTATATTTTATATTTTAATGCTTTGCCTCAAGCATATTGTTAACAGAAACATTTGGCTGGTCATCTGCACAGGCGTGTTTTTTGTTGACAGACCAGCTGGGAGTGAACTGGAAATAAAGTGAGCAGTTGGTCCAGTGGCTAACTGCTGGTTCATGCAGGTCGCAGGTTTAAACATGATGCCAGGTCCACTGATCTCTAGGGGTTCTCTTTCTCCTCCTTTGCTTGTTTACAGGCCTGCTGTCACATCATGCTGCACACCTGGAATCACTTCCTCCTCATCAGTGGACTGCATAAAAGCTTCAGTGATCCAACACCACCCCTCTTGTTTCTTGGACATTTCCTCTTTCCCATGGTCATTGTTGTAGTGTGGTTGATACTGAACTTAACTCTGTGTACAATGTGTTTTTAGCAGCTCTAAGATCTTTCTGATCTTCTGTGAACTTTACTAATGAAGTATTTTTGTTTAGATGGGAAGTTTGGTAGGGGTTTTCCACCATTTTATTTTAGCTAACTTTTCTCCTGTTTTGTGGCCAGGGAGCTTAAAAATCGTAGTTTTTGTTTCGTCAGAAAAAAGGTGACTCCAGAAGAGTCATGCTTGTCAGTTGTTTTGGCCTTGGAGACCATGAAGTTCATGGCTTCCCTTCTGTCTGTAATTCCCCAAACTATTAAAATAATAAATTACTGCAATGCCGAATTGCACTGTTTCTGAGTTATTAGCTTTACATTTAGTTTACAATTTGTGTTACACCCTGTACCTCCTAGACTGAGACTAAGGGTTGTAACAATCTACTCTGCAAGTGGATGTCAATTTTCAGTTCTTTTGCTTTAATTAAACTGTTTCTGGTGTTTTATGCAAGATGACCAACCTGTTACTGTAAATGTATTTCTTTGTTTCCAGTAAGAAATGTCATTTCTCATGACAAAAAAATGTCATTCATTCATAAAAGTTGAATGAATGAATTAAATATTTCTTACTGATTTTGTTTACTGTAAATTAACAATAAAGTTGTTGTTGTTGTTGTAAATAATATAAATTAAATTAAAATATTTTTTTTCTTCCTAGAGACAGCTCTGTTGACTAGCGTGGGAATGTGTTTAGCGTAAATTAACGGACTATTTTACTATTAAATCTGAAACTAAAACTACTGTTCATGTTGTGCTATCAAACACTTGATTGGTAATTCAACCGGTTCTGTGCAAAATTTAGTCAACAAATCAAAATGACACAGTAAATTCAGTTTTGAATTAAAGTGAAATCAAACATCCTTCACTGATAATGTGGTTTGTCAAAAAAATGACAAGTACAACTGGCTTTTAGAGAAAAACAATCTCTTCTGTGTGCCCCACTTTTTTGTCTTTTTATTATTTCAGTTCTTCAGCTGCTTTACCTGCTTGAGTTGCGTGATGATCTCCCTTGTGGATGTTGTGGCAACGATGGCTTTGTTGCTCCCAGGACTGAGTTGAAGAGACAGAGAGAGTCCAGAAACCAACTGCACCCCCAGTTCTGTCACACTCACTTTATCATCCTGCACCCTGATGCTCCTCTCGGCCAGGACCGACGATGTCACGGGGGACAGCACCTGCAGACAAAACGTGGGAATGCATTTGCACTGATAAAGCCACATGCACACGCACGTGCACACACCCATTATCCACCTGCACAGTTGTGGTCCCCGCAGCTTTTCCTTGTAGGACCATCCCATCCTGCACTCGAACGACATTAGGATCTGCTGCTTGAATAGAATAGCGCACAAGGTCGGTCACATCCACCTGTCAATCAACAACAACAACAAAAACGGGAAACTAAGTGAAATATTTTTGCAAAACCACGCACTGAAATACAATATAAGCACAAAATTGATAGTTTTCCTGTTTTAAAATATTGCATCAAACATTCAAAACTAGTTTTAATTGCTAAATTAAACCTCAAATGGAAATTTCAGCTATTTTTGATGCAAGGTTATGTGGAACAGTTATGAATAAATGCATCTTGCAGAGAGCTCATGAGTGGTAAGCTGCTGTTGAATCTTTGGGATTGGAGTTGTTTTAAGCCACTTGTCAGAATTCAACTACGTTCTCTGGACTGAAACCGTTCCAAATGCTGTCTAGAGCAGAAAACATTTACACTTAGCTCATAACTATCTTTTTAAAGATGGCAATATCAAACTTTCTTAAGCTGGTTGTAGTAGCGTATCAGCTGATACTTTTACCTGCCAATCAGGGCCTAGGAAGTACTCAACAGGCTCTTCTCCAGTCAGAGGGTCAGGCAGCACCTCTGCATCAGGCTGGGCTACGAAAGGTGTGAGCACCCTCACTGCAGAGAGCTGGTACTGCAACATGCAGCCCCTGCCCTTCCTCATCTCCTCATCTTCCTCACTGTCCCATGCAGACCTTTCAGACACACGCAATAAAACACAATTGGTCTTAAACCTATTGCTGAAATTTCATTATACAAACTAATCTAACACGTACACACATTTCGAGGCTTTGCAGTTAATTTAGGAAATATCCCTATCCGTGATTACGTTTTATTGTTTAGAACTGTTAAATTAGCTTCCAGCATTGCTCTAAAATAAATAAATAAATAAATAAAAACATGTAGCGATTGTGTGAACTTCTTAAAAAAAAAAATAAATAAATAAATAAAAAGCCCAGAAGCATTGTTTATTCCTGCTATGTGGAGGCACGCAGCGCACGGTGAGTGACCTTTTCCCCGAAATCAATTTAACTCAAATTAACCGAGATCCCACGGCTGGGCGGTTTGTTTGTGTGTGTGATGGAGGTTAAGCTGTGAACCTCTCAGCTATGATCATATAATTATCATACACACAGCTGGTCTGCCACACGGTGCACCCCAGGTGCGCTGCCGGGTTGCTGGAAATGGTTTTACACTAGCAGGCACAAAGCTCCTGTCAAGACACGGTCCAAATAAACATCATTATTATGTAGCCTAGGGTCCAAGCTTAACATGTGATGGGATTTCTGTTTGAATAAAATCAGTGTGACTCAACAACAAACATGAAACTCGGTTAAATTTTCTTGTCCAATTGTTGAAGGTTGATTCAATGTCATAGCGGCTCTCTATCTGCACACAGTAAACTAAGCCAATTTAGCTCCTATTATTTGTTCATTAGTTTTAATCTGTTAGTTTACAAGCACATTAATTCACAGAACTTTATTTATTTATTTATTTTCTATCTCTATCTATGTATCTAACAGGTGAAAATTCTACATTTTTAGTTGGATTCACTACTTTTTTGTAAGTTCTTCAAATGTTCAGGGTCACGAGGTTGCTAATCAGCATCAGCTTTTTTTTCGGTTAATTAGCTAACACTTGTTTTAACATACCGTACTTTTCGCTGTACAAGTCACACCTTTTTGCATACATTTGCATGTCCTGTGACTTATCGAATCTACTTATTTATTTCTTTTTTTTTCTCATTTGTAACCCAATTTTTTGGCAGAGATCTGATGATTTCATTCATTCTGACTTGGAAAATACTGAACTCTACCATTTTCAGCCACTAGAGGGGCTCCACTAATATGGCAAGCCAAGTGTCTCATTAATAGGTAAAAGTGGCTATTAATGAGATGCTTCACTTGCCATAGCAGCCCCTTCATCTCGCTACAGAACTCCTGGAGCAAACATCAAATCAGTTGCATTTCGCCATGTCGCCCAGGCAATATGCAGCTGATTTGACTATTAAAGTGCGTTTATTAAGGAAAAGTACAACTGACGCACACCTTGTTGCTATAATGTCAAGCAAACAAATAGTTGCTTAAGTGTTAATCTTGTTAAATTCTTGTTAAAGTCCTCCCATGCATGCTCCCGCAGCCGCCATTTGACAGCCATTCGATTTTTGGCACAACAGCCCACGTTTCCGGGTGGTCAGTGGGGATTCATAATAGATGCGACTTTAACAATGAAGAATGTACAGTATTTGTTTGTTTGTTTGTTTTTTTGTTGTTTGTTTGTTTTCCACTTTACTAGACATATTTGGACTGATATGACTTATATGTTGCAACGTGTATGGTACTTTGAAACCATTTGAAATGAGCTTTTTGTAAAATGTGCTAGTAACCTTTATTTGCCTTAATATACATATTAATGTGGATGAGAGGTACATTTATGGTGCTACACACTGTTTTATGCAGGTCTTATAAACAAAATATCTTTGTTTCTGCTACACGTGCACATGCAGTTTAACAAAAAAATATATAAATAAATCATTCTCCTTACCAGGCTAAATTACACTTTATAGTATGGTTTCTGACCTACTATTTTGTTTGTATCTGGAGCTGGGTGTTGAATTTGTAGGTCATTATCAATTCGTATTGAACGGTAGGAACAAATGGCCTTACTGTACGTATTGATCGAAACTCTACTAACCTTTATTTTCTAGGACAACTGTGATCTCGTTGTGCTCACCTCTAATGCATCAAATAGAAATGTGCTGTTAAAACTTACTACAGTTGTGTCAAAACATTATACACCTCATGAAAATTGACTTTTTCTAAACGTTGTATTGTTTAGATTATTTATTTATTTTACTTTAGATCAAAAATGCATTTTGGTGCAATAAAAATATCCACGTTCAAGCTGTGAATTATCTATTCAAATAATTATTAATAAATTTAAACACATTTCCGGCATCAGTGCCCTCTTTCAACAAAAATAATTGCAGGTAATTTGCATCTTTGTCTCAGAATTTTGACACATCTGCTGAAGGGTAATTGAGTATTTTTTTAACTGCATGTTTTGAATTATTTTCACAAAACCTTCATCACATGATGACCATTTTGCATTTCCTCTGGTTATGCTCAGCATTGTCCTAAAAAAAAGTTTCACTTTGAGTTCAACTTCAGCTATGAAGTGACCTTGTTTCACATTTGAGAATCTTTATGATGTAGAACTGATAGTTGAATTACAGGATGCCCCATCCCAGAAAAAGCTAAGCAACCTCAAAGCAGGTTTGAACATTCCAGCTGTATTGCTAACATCTTGCATGAGACTCTTCTCCTGATACATGTTTACTCCTACTTGAACTAGACAGCTTTGATTAATCTGCCTTGAGCAGATTATTTCAAAGACCTGGGCTTTGACTTTATGTTGTTCACGGAGATGCAAGAAATGACTTGGAGATGGATAATCTTTCATTATATAAAGGATTGAACAGTTTTCTTTAACTGATCTCAACAAGCAGCATGCATATGTAATGGTTCACTCTCTTTTGCTTTAACACATTATTTAGTCTTTTTTTCTTAACAATTTACTTATTCCAATATTCTCCAAGCGCCAACAAGAGGAGGACTTGCATCATAACTCTTTACGACCGAATTCAGAAACACAACAGTCTGTATAATGGCATAAAGTTTGCCAAAGTTTAATCTGATGATGTCATACACTCTTGGACACAGAAATGCAGATTCAGTATCAAAATTCCACTTTTAATAACAGATCAGGCAGGAATCTAAAGAGAACATAATGTGATGGAAAGATGAGTTGGAACTAACAAGAATCAGTAGAAGAAAATGACAATGAGCTGTAAGAAACAAGGACTACATAAGCAGTTGATGGGTAAATGGAAATATGCTGATTACTAATGAAAGTTGGGCGTTGTGTACCGGTATATAACTGGAATCAGACACCTGGAGGTCCTGACAGAATACAGACTCATGTGAATAACCAAACAGCCTGGACTGAACATGAAACCAAAACATCTCAAAGTGCAGTACTAAACAAAACCATAGAGGCAACCTGTGACAGATGTTCCCATTGCTCAGTAATGACTTCTGCATCAGAACCAGGGCCTAATTTGAGCCAGATTTTGCTGGAACAGGATCCGGGAACTCCTATTTTAACAGGGTGTGTTCTGGTAACTATCAGGCTTATTAAAGTTATGACCATATTTGACTGCTTTGAACAAGTAAAACCTATACTGGATATGTAAACTGAAAATAATTATATAAACACAAATTTTAAACACAACAGCCACATAAGAGTTTCCTAATGTCACATAAGGGTTGCTCCTTCAAGTAAGCATTTCTGCTTCTACCCTTAAAAAAATCCACCCTTAATAGTGCAGTCATGGGCAATTTAATCAAAAACACAAAGATATAATTAAACAGCACAACTAAATTGCGTATCATTTTACAGTTTTTAAGTGGGTCATTAATCAAATTTTGACTATTTAATAAAGGTACGAGAAAAATGTTTGATGGGTAATAATCACGTGACGTAGGTCACATCAAAAGAACTGCACCAATTTGTCAAAATTACAGCGATGAAAATGTTGAAAAGACAGTCCAATTGTTTTGCATTGGATTAGTATTATCACAGGACCTCGGAGTTCAGCAAGATATAGTAGGTAACTTGTGGGGGAACTTTTATTTTACAAATTACTCACATGGCCAATTCACACAGGATCAACAACACAAACAATCTCCGTAATTATTACAAATAGCATGTGGTCCCTAGGTAAAATTAATTCCATGTGAATAAGGCTTAAGGAAATTTTCAAGTGAATGTGTACAAGTTTTTGACAGTTTAAAAATGTTTTGTTTTTTTAAAGGCTTCTAAAACTTTCAACTATTCACACTATCATCCTTCTGAGGTTAAAAAAAACAAACCTGATTTTTTTAATTATTATTATTATTATTTGTATGTGGTGTTCTTACAATTAAGGTACCCAAACCTGAAGGGACAACAAATGCACAATCCCTGGTTACTGTAAGCCTCACCTCCTGTTACCAGTTGTAACTGGGACCCTCCAACCTTTGATCTGGCTCAGCTCTGTGTCGGCCACATCGATGGTCAAGGGCAGGCGGGGCATCCATACGCTCATCTCCAGCTGCGCGCTCAGGAAACCATAAGTAAAATTGACCATCACTGTGATTTTGCCTTTTGTCTCTTTCCCATTTACGTAAACATAGTTGCAGCGCTCGGACACCTGGGAAGACAAGGGACAAAAAAAAAAAGGTGAATTGGTATCAACCAAACAAGTGACAAAAGTTTACAGGTGAGTGAATAAGAGGCAAGAACTTTTTTTTTTTTTTTTTTTTAATTTCTTCTTTTTTGTGTGTTTTAGATGTTTCTCTAGATGTAAAAATATTGGCATTTTTCCACACAAAGGACCACGCAAACTGAACGAGATTGTTTCTGTTTGGATGACTGATAAGCCGAGATGGAAAACAGAAGCATTCACTGAAATGCCATCCAAAACAATATGTAAAAACACACACACGTCTGTGCATTTCACACTACTTCCAAAGGGCGGCCAGGGAATCTCAATGTGTTTTGTGTTTGTGTCATCTAAAGTCACAACTGTTACAGAATGTAAATTAGCCCTGCTTTACGCCTGTTCCTACAGTGCTGTACAGGATGTAAGAGTCTTGCATTCCCCCACAAGTAAGAGCAATGAGGTGGACACAGCGGTTGGTGTGTTTTTACTTCAGATTGGAGGCCTATCTCTGCTGCTGCTTCACTTATCTTAACAAACCAGTGGCTCCACTGGGGTAATTGGAGAGCACTAGACTGGAGAATAGAGTGTAGCTTTGGAATATGGATGGTAGAGAGGGAGAGGCAAAAAATAAATAAATAAAAAAGGATGGAAAAGGAAGGAGTGTCTTCTAAAAATAGTTGAATTCTGGTGGAAGTGCAGGCAATGGCTGAAGACCGTTCCCTCACTCAACCAAAAAACGTTCTGATGCCTTGAGCAGCTTTCCAATGCTGGTTCAGAGTACCATCCATAATCCCCACATTTCTTCTAAACCATCAAACTGGTTGAAATAATTTTTTTATGCATTCTTCATCTGAACATTTGTTAAACTAAAACATATTGAAACATTAAAACTGAACTTATTAGTTTATTTGACAGGGATAATGTGCACAAATGTATACAAGACTGACTGATGCGTTGCACAAAGAGTAAATAGCTGTAGCTAATTCGCAACTCCAGTCCCTGGTTGGGCATTTCTATGCATTAAAATACATAGAATTTATCAATCAAAATACAGTAAATATACATATGTATTCATGCTTACATATTCATGCAATTAACCTTACAACCTCCAAATTCATAATAAAAACTATATATTAAAATACAAATGATTTAATCAGTTTTACAGAACAGCTGCCCAGGTTGCTGCCCACTTTCTTCTATAGGGACAAACTAATAAGGATTTGATGATTTAACAAAATAACAGGAGTTCATGTCTTATCTCCTCATTTAAAAATAATGACTGCAAAATAACTTTAAAATGGGACACTCACTCTAAAACTGGCACCTAAAGTTGTTTAAAGTAGAATAATTAGATTGTACAATAAACCATTTTTTTAAAGAAAATAAGTCATTAATATCCAGATGCATGCTCAATAATCCAGGTAGAAGTCTGGTCCTCTGGACATTCAAAAAAACCAAAACCAAAAAAAAGGAGAAACGTTTCGTCCAGAGGACCAGACTTGTTTTTTTTTTTTTTTTTTTTTTTTTTTTTTTAAGCCATTAATGTTTGTAGTCAAGAAAAATGCACCTCACATGTGCATGTAACTGTACCAGCTTTATATCGTAAAGTGCATTATACTGTATACATCCATGGGGGGAGTGGTGGTGCAAAGGTTAGAGAAGGTGGGTCGCTGGTTCAACTCCACAGAGCGATATCATGTGGGTGAGCATATTTTTTTTAATTTTATTTATTTTTATTTATTCATTTACCCTTTATTTATCCATGTAGTCTCTATGAGTCATGTGTACTCATTTTCAAGAGAGACCAGTTTAGAGAGCAGATGGTGGGAGTTAAGGGCCTTGCTCAGGGGCCGCAAATGAGGATGGAGGCAGGTGTTTCACCTTTTCCACCCACGTTTTGGTGTTGACGGTACCAGGAGTTGAACATGCAACTTTCCAATCACAGCCCGTCATCTCTAACCTCTGAGCCACCACTCTCCCAAACACCCACACCTGCCTCCATTCTCATTTTTCCTCACTCTGGGCCCTTGAGCAAGGCTCTTAAGCCCCACATCTGTTCCCCCGGGCACCCTAGATGACCCCTGTGCTCCACACAGAGGGCTGTGGTAGCTCGGTGGTCTGTGGCTGCCCCAGGAAGGGTGTCCGGCTTAAAAACAATTGCCAAGTCTTCATTTGAATTAGTTTGCTGTGGTGACCCCTGAAGAAGGGAGCATCCAGAAGAAGAAAAAAGAAAAAAGAGAGAAATAAATTATAGCTATCCATCTCTTTTCTTTAATGGCTTATTTTCATGCAGGGTCACTGGAAAGCTGACGCCTATCTCCAGCAGTCAGTGGGTGAAAGGCAAGGTGCAAAACAATTTACGATACAGTTTTTGCCATTTTCAATTATCCACCTCTCGGTCTGTGTAAGGTCATCCTCGTGCGTGCTTGTCAGTGTTTTAAATAGCACACGCTGACATTCACACAGCCCTGCTCTCAGTGATTGATCTGTGATCAATACAGATGCCCCCACTTCCTGTTGGAAACACATGTAAACTGCAGATTAATAGAAAAATGAAGAAGAAAAAAGTTATACTGAGGTTACTGTTATTTTCTTACGTGACCGATTTTTTTTGTCCTACCAAACAAATCCTTATCAGAAAAATATTTATAAGCTCAGGTGGCATTTGTTAACTTTTGCAAATCTCTGCCCAACTTTGGTTTTAACCGTGCAACTGATCATAGTAAAACTTTACCACTACCATATTTATTTCATTTTAAAACGTTTGTCGTTAATTAATTTCAGATTTAATTAAATGTAAACCGGAACAGGCTTCAGTTTTTTTCTGCCTATTACATTATATTAGACAAATATAACATCCATCCAAAAGAATTACATGTTTTGTATATTCTCTATAATTATATGGGAATAAAAATGCTGCTCTACTGATTCAAGTACAATTTCAGTCCTTCAGGTTTCATCCATGCATACATGATAAGTGTGATGTTAGCCCAACTGCTTGTGAACAAATCCATCTTAAAAATTCAACTTGTGGCCACTGAAATATAAACAATGGATTCTGTGGTTTGAGCTTTGACTTGTTCTGGTCACTTGCATTGCTCTAAAAGGGGTCACTGACCACAGGAAGCATGAGAGGGCATTCATGCACAATGTTAACTGAATTAGGCCTCTCCACTGATAGACTATGTGTAATCATTCTCTATCTCTATACAGCTTTATTCTCACTCTTAAACAACACGCTGCTTCATGCACCAGAAACATAAGTCCACTGCTAAAAGATCATATCTGTGCTTACTGTATGAAATGAGGGCCCAAATGACAAGCTCTGTGTTAAATACCTTCTTGCAACATTAAGTTTTATTCACTGTTATTTAAAACAACACAGAGAAAAACATGATGGCACTCAGGCCTATAGGTAACTAAGGCATACACCCAAGTTAATCTGATTTATTTTTTCCCATCACGTCCAGTCATCCATTTTCTTTACTAACATTGGTTTTCCTTTTGAGTCAGCTGGTGTCAATCTCCTGTGGTCATTGTGCAAAAAGCGTCAGATACTGGACAGGTCCCAATTTCATTACAGTGGAGCAAAGAGACTAATGAGACAGACAACAATCCATGCACTCACTCACAACGTTAGAGTTACCAGTGAATGTAACATGCATGTTTTCGATCTATGGGAGTAACTCGAAAACCCTTGTATGCAAACTCCACACAAAGACCCCAGCCAGCAAGCCAACTGAAAATCAAAATAACTGGAGAATTGGCATTTTCTTTGAAAACGCTGCGTCAATGCCGAGTGGTCAATTTCTACTGAAATTCGCTGAAGAAGTTAAAAGTGAGTTGTTAAAACTAAAAGAAGTGGGATTTAAAAGCTAAAAGTAGCAAAGCAATAGCTAAAATCTGGGAAAAGATTGGGCTAACTAATGAATTACAGTAATAACGACAGCCATTACTTCTGCAGTTTTCAGGACTTACCTTGAGCACATCCTCCTCTGTAGACCTGCAGCTGGTGTAGTTTGTCACATCGGTGACGGAGCCGCTGGCCTCAACAGCAAGAGTTTTAACAGGAACTGAAAGCATTTTTCCCGTCAGCACGGCGGTATTCAGAATATCTGTGGTCTGAGCAAACACATGAACACACAAAGTTATTTACAGTATGTGCACTACATAGCTGCAGATTTACTTCATGCTGCTCATGTCCATTAGTAAAGTGCATTTTACACAATTTAATCTTATTTTTTAGCAAAACTTTAGTGCAAATCATTCATATTTGCATTTATGGCCCTCTGTATCCACCATTCTTTTCCTTTTTAAGTCTTTTCATTTCCTAAAAGATTGCTGAGCTCCAGCTTGTGTGGCATCCTGACCTACATGATACCAACACTGAAAACAAAGAGCCAATAAGACTCAATTTTTACAGTTATTGGCAGCAGTTCTGCCAATAAACATTGGGATTAATAAATCTGTTCCCTAAGGGTTGTCAATACAAATAAGCTAAAAATATTAACAGATAGAATTCTCAGTTGCAACACTTCATGAGTTCTTGTTTCACTTGTTGTTGACTCTAGATGGGTTTTAAATAACTTTTGTTTCTGCATCTTCTTGTACCAGAATGGTGTCAAGTATATATTTCTTTTTTATTTTATTTATTTTTTTACTGGATTTTTAAAATCAAATAAATAAATCAGGCCACTAACTGTATTATGCTTGGTTTAAACAGTGGTGAGTTTTATATAAAATGTTTAATGCAAAATTATGTCTATTTTTATTCCATAAACACTGTCGCAGTGTGAACAAAACCTGCTTCATTAAAATCTGCATTTTATCAAGTTAAAGCAGCGAAGGTCTGCAGGCAACCCCAGCTTTGTACGTCAACAGTTATTTAGAATCCTAATCATACCTTGTAAAAAAAAGTTTGGAAAAATAAAAAATATATATATTAAAATGGAAATCCTTCACATGACATGGGTCTGATATTTGAACCAGATCTGTGAACCACTCCAAATGTGTAATGATTAACCTGGAGTGTTTAATGTATCCAAGTGATGAAGCTGACATATCAAGCAAAAAGTAAAATTAAAAAAAATATTTTAAAACAATTATATTTTTAAGTTAATTAATGATTCTGAACAACAAACACAAAAACAAAAGGATAAAAACTAAATGTTTTCCTAACTAGTTTACTCTGAAAGAAGACATTATAAAGAGCCTAAAAACCAAACATAGGAAGATAATAATTAGAATAACTGCCTGTAACGTTTTCACCCTTTTTAATACTACTGACAAAAGATAAAAACTCTAATTAAAATGCTAATTACTAAATGAACATATTTGTGAAGTGTCAAATAAAACACCAAGATGCACAAAAGTGTTCTGCTTCTGTAAATCTGATCTGCACAACATCTCTTCTTTTAAAAATACAAAAATATATGCTACTTTTTTAAGTAAACCATCAATTAAAAAGTATGTTTTCAAAACTACAACAAAGCATGAGATAATAGTGTATTCTTTAATAAATGAACACGCTGCATTGTGAGAATTTAAGTTTAAATGCAAGTAAAAAGTCAAAGGTAAAGTTCATCTTTGACACAAATGGCTAGGACATATTAATAACCAGCACGAAACACTTGCCATCATCCCTGTCATCTTGTGTGCATGTGAAGAGATGACGGGCAGAGAGGAGGTGTTGACAAGACTTACAGATTTTAAAAAACTGTACAATCCCATTGATGAAACACTCTTATACAAATTGGACATTAGCGCTAAAATAAAAGAAATACTTAAATAAATGTGCCACTAACAAACGCTTTGTAACTTTCCCAAATCTAAGCATCAGGATCTGTAATTATCTTTAACTCATTTAATATTGTCGTTTTTCCTCCCTCTCCATGCTGATGTTAAAGTATCAGTCGGCGCTCGGCAGATGTTCCATGGCAGCCCCACATTCTGAACTCGGTCAGCCTGACAGCTGCTGACCGCAATTTCAAAAGGACATGTTCCAGTCCAGACAGCAATACTGACCTGAACATAAGCCAGGGGATCAGGGAGGAGCAGGAAATCAGAAAGCAATCGCCGTGCTTCTGTGGCGATGCCAGCAACACGCTGGGCGAGCTTCACATCCAGTGGTTTTTGCAAGCTGTGCAATAATCTGGTAACCTCAAGTTTTGGGGCTTTTTCCTGCCTAAATGTATGTGATTTGCACTCCGCTAAATGTGCTATTATCAAAAACACTTGTTCAAATGATGAGCTCAGCTGGTTAGACTCTGCAGATGAAAGAGAAAAGCTAAAATAGCAGAGAGGAAATGGAAAAAAAAGTCACAAAAATGTAATGCAGGCTGATTCTGGCAGGCGTTTTGCATATAATGAAAGTTAACATGTTCAAGTTTATTTTTCTGTGACCCAGACGTGTGGAGTTTTCCTAACGGTGACAAAAAAGAAGAGCATTTTCCACTTGTTAATCCCATAAGTGATTGAGATGAAGCAAAATTCCTCCCAGATGGTTCTTTGATTTGAGTCGACTATTGTACCGTGAAATAGACTTGGGAGACTCTCGCTTTGGATAGACACGTAGCGTCGAGAAGTTTAGACCCAAATAATGTGGAAAAAAGACAATGGGGCAGAACATTAGTCCAATCCTGATCATAATTGTTTGTGATATAAAAAGAGACTGTAATCAATGTGAGACCAAGGGAAAACCATCCGTTCATTATCTTTTACCCGGGGGTCTCCGGTGCCCATGTCCAGAAATCACTGCGAGGGGCGGGGTACACCCTGGACAGGTTGCAAGTCCATCACAGGGACACATAGAGACAAACGAGACAAACAACC
>JARVLU010000528.1:20970611-20984744 GCA_031762415.1 Simpsonichthys santanae | reverse complement strand
GGAGTCAGTCTCCCCACCATCACAGACATTTACACCTCCAGATGCAGGAAGAGAGCCACCTGCATCATGAAGGACCCTACTCACCCTGCACACACACTTTTTGCCCCGCTCCCCTCAGGCAGAAGGTTGAGGAGCATTAAGTGCAGAACCACAAGACTGAGGAACAGCTTCTACCCTGAAGCTGTTAGACTCATGAATCCCTAGTCAGGATTATCACTGTGAAAATTAATATGAAAAAAAATCACTGTGGAAACCACTTGGTTATGTGCTGCTGACTATCCATGATGCTGATCTCATGCTGCTGATTTATTTCATGTTGCTGTGTTCATTTGTCCTCAACTGCTCTGCTCACACAGACTCATGTTCGTGCTGCTGTTTGGCACATTGTTTTGTACTATTAGTGCTTAGTATATTCTTAGTTTAACGTATTTTTTAGTTCATGTCTTGCATTGTATCAATGTTTCTATTTACAATTTGTATTTTTGTTGGATGTAATTGGGACCCTATGTACATAGTTTCAGTCCACCTCATGTACCACATGTGATGGGAATGACAATAAAAAAACTTGAATCCTTGAAACAAGGCCTTGAAAAGAAGAATTAGCAAATGGGTTGCTTCCTTTATTTACAAAAAAAAAAAAAAACTATAGATGTTGAGTTGTTGGACCAAACATGAAAGCTTTTATTTCTATTTCCTGAATCTTAGGAGAGATTTTCTCTTCTCCTTAATAAAAAAAAAATCACCACATTTGACAGTGATGGCACTCATTATAGGCAAAATAGGATATAATGTGATGATGTGTGATGCATATACATGTGTACATAATGGGGGAAAATCTACAGGTTGTTCTTGTGAAATGTTCAAGCAGATGAATGGATCAGTTATAAAAGCCTACTACTGCTAAGTGGCTTGTAGGTTGTACATTTTCCACTAAAGCGTAGTAACCGTATGCAAAAAATATTTATGTCATATCCTGTGGTCCTAAGTGCTTTGCTGTGTTTGTTTCTATACCAGAACATCTACTCTGTGCTCTTGACATAAGACTATGTAATGCAATAAAAGCAGTAGTAAATGCATCTACAGTAAGTGCTGAAAAGCTGCTCTTTTACAATTTCCATAATGACTTTGCTCCAGTCCGATGTTATATGTGACAGAACTCACTTCCCGCTGCCAAAGACAATTAAGTAATTCACTTTTTTTTTTTCTCTAGCAGAAATGCAGCAGGACTTCTGTGTGCATGATTCACATTTGTTTTAGAAGCAGACACAAACCGTAGTTAAAGCGAAACCTCTGATCCCCATAATATTTATGAATTTAAATAATTCCTTATGCAAATGATATGCAAATGTTTAATGTCATGAGTTCATTTACATTTATATAGGATTTTCCTTTGAGTGAAAAGGGGAACCTGAACATGTGTCAAGTTTAGTAGTGAACATTAGTTAGAGGTAAAATAAATACTGGGCTGATTCCTGTGATTGGACCAATGACTCATTAAATTAAATTATTCAATGGCAGATTTAATGTAAATCAAAAAACAAAGTTTGGCAAATTGTTTTCTTCTCCCTGTAAATTTAGATGTATTGTATAATACAGTACATTTAAGACTCAGACTGATGAGTGTTTATAATTAAGTCTGTACATTAATAAGTTGGCTTATCAAAAATTTATAAACTGATTTATTTTATGATTGTTGCACATCAGCCAACTCACTTCACCAAAATACATGTTTGAGATAAGTATCACATGTTGCTGAAAATGTCCCTGTTCACTTCTGTTTACATCTGTCTGTTAACAAAATATCTCAAAAACCACTGGGCAAATTTTAATGAAACTATCAGGAGGTAATTTCTGGATGCATATTTATAACTCAAAGCTTTTTGAAGTCAGTCCAATTTATTATGGCCGCCTCATCCTACTATTATTAGAATCCATAACAATGGCTAAAACTCAAGCAAATTCATAGAAATTAAGCTGGAAATGATTCATAACACATAATGTAAAAGTTACTCATTATGTGGGATCTTTGTTTAAAACTTCATTCCTTACTGTTAGAGTTGACACAGTGTCTGTTAGCAAAATATCTCAAGAAGTACTGTACTGAGCAACTTTTAATGAAGCGTTTAAAATACTGTATAATCATAGGATGAACATTAACAAATTAATAACTTTTGGAGTCATTCCAATTCTAGATGATCTTCACAGCTTATCGCTATTGACCAACAGAAAAAAGGCTATCACGTGATCCGTTTTACAGATTTTTAGCTAAAGTTTGAAGTGGTGGTAGTTGAGGATCATCCACAACATACATATACATATCAGCATGCTATCATAAAATACCCCATGAGTTTGGAATCAAAACGGTTACAACTTTGTCATTTATTAAAATAAAATCATCTTAGTCTTAAAAAAAAATAATAAGTTGACGGACAATATGCATTTCTTCAAGGAATGCTAGGCCTTTTTTTATATATATAATTTTATTTTCATGGGATAACTAGTTTACTGTAACAAAAAAAAAAAAAAAAAAAAAAGAAACCTTAAAAGTCATTACTGTTATAAATGAGATTAGATAACTGCTGTTTGACGCCAGATGTTTGTGCTGTCTCGTTTACTGTAATTGCTGTCTGGATTCTCATTATTCTACTCTGAAAGGCACGAGAGAGAGATGTCTGAGGGCAGCAGCTTGTAAATCCAGCTGTTTAAATGTGTCATCATAATTTAAAGCATGTAGATTACTGAAGGTCAAAGCAATTCCCTGAATGAAGGATGAAAACAGACTCAGATATTTATTTTTTTTACCTGACAAATTGGATCCAGTACTGAGGAACAGTGCTGTTTATCAATGCATTGATCTACAATGATTTTATGTATCATTTTTGAATGAAAAATGCATCAAGACGTGTAAAGGCGCACATCTGTGGCTGTGGAAAATAAGGCTGAGCAGATTATCAAGAGCAGAAGACCTCAAGAACCAAATACTTAAGCGTTTGAGACACAGCTGAGTCCTGCAATAGCAGAAACTCACGCGTGATGAAAAACATCCACACCGATCTCTTGCATAAATAGAATCCCAGCCAATCTGAAATAGAGGTTTTTGCATGAATTTGGTATCACACGCAGACAGCCTGGCCTCATAGCTCCCGTTGCAGGTTATCTTTAAACAACCAGAGAAACAGCTGTGCAACCTCAGCCTCAGGCCTCTTTAATCCCACAGTTGAAGCCTGGAGAGCCTGCTGTCACTTTCATTTAGACAAAGGGATAACAAAAATGGGATGAGGCCATAGGTTATAACCACAAAACCACACAAAATAGACATTTTTAACCTGAAAGCTCCATGAACTGATAAATAAAGACAAAAATCTGGGATTTTCTGCAACTTTGCTTCAATCATCCATAAACACTTCTTAATGAGGCTTGCATCAGCTGCCTAATCTTTTAGTAAACGTGTCACATCATGAAATGAAGGAGGGAATAAACATAAAATGATGTTATTTTAATCTATTGTATACAGTTCACTTGCAGCTGAAGCCTTCAGGCTACTGCCAACCCAGATATGCACAGACTTTCTAGATCGGCTTCTGCAAAGATCACAAAACTTTTTAAAACCACAAATCCAACAGAGTTCATCTTCAATCAAAAGCAGAATTCTCACCTTCCACAGCTGTAAAAACGGCCACAAGTGAAAGCAGTGAGCGGAGGGGGAAGTTGAGCACCATTCTGATAAAGTTGCAGCTTCTGATCAAACGCTCTGCTCTGTGTTCCAGTGTGCACCGAGCTCTGGTGACCGTGCACGCAGCTGCAGACAAATCATTACACTGCTGGCTGTCCAGTTGCATTCACCTCCTCTGACTGCAGAGGATGAAGTGAGAAAACAAGAATCCTTGCATCCACTTAAATATTCTCCTTCACATGGAGGAAAATAAAAAGTTTGGAGTCGTCTTCTTCCATGAGATGAGCAAATTGTTTCTCCAAAGCCCTGTGGGAGTGCAGCTGGTGGTTGACACGACGGGATCAGCATCAGGCACGACTCTTGTCATGATGGAGTTCAGTAAACATGTGCAGTCGGTCAGATTAAGCTCACCCACGTGGGTCTAATCGCCGGTGTGAGGGGGTAGAGGGGGAGTCTTGGCCAAATGAAATGCACACAAGGTCACAGATCAGCAGTTATGACTGCTGATTTCTTAAATAAAGATTATATGTTGAGCAAAAGCCCAAAAATCTGTCATGATATCAGTAAAATAAAATGAAAAATGTTAGTGTCTTTTTCTGTCTCTGGAGTTCTAACCAGAACACTGAGCACATTTTAGTTTTTACTTTATTTCTCACTTTCTGAACATTTCTTGTGTTTTTGTGTATTTTACAATAATTAACGTCAGGTTTTTGTTGTACGTCCCTTTAATGAGAGCAATGATGTTTCACAGACGTCATAAACATTTGTTTTTCTTTCAGATAGGCAGATGTAGTGAACACAAAATTGAAATAGGATCAGTATTAGCAGTAAATTAGTTTTTAATCAAAAACCAATTTAGAAGCAAGATCTAATTAAATACAGGTATATACAATAAATTTTGAATTATATGGCAAGTATAGAGAGTTCACTTATTGTGGTGATACCTGAAGAAGGGAACAACCGAAAGCTAAAAAAAAAAAAAAAAAAAAAAAAGAAAAATAATAATAATAATAATAATAATAAAATATTATTAAAACTTATTAAGAGCTTTGCATTCCTTGAAGGAATGCATGTTTCCCGTTGCCTTTTCTGACAGAGTTACTTACGGTAAATCCACATACTGTATAAATTGTAGCAGCTTTGACAGAAATGTAACATTTGTGGTTCCCAACCCTGGTCCTTGAGGAACACCATCCTGCATGTTTTAGATGTTTCCCTGCTCCAAAACACCTGATTTGAATGAATGGGTGAGTAACAGTCTTCTGCAGAACTTGAGGAAGTAATTAAGTTACTGAATTAGGTGTGCTGGAGTGGAGAAACAACTAAAACATGCAGTATGGTGTCCCTCAAGAACCAGGGTTGAGTTTTTGTGAATGACTCTTTGCTGCTACCAAATCAAGTTGTAGGTGAAACTGAGTTTTGTATATACATATGTTGTTTGTTTGTTTGTTTGTTTGTTTGTTTGTTTGTTTGTTTGTTTAAAATTGACAGTTAGCTGTGGTGGCCATCTTAAATTGACTCTAAATCTAAACAGGCATAGATTACAATTTGAAGGTTTCATTGAAATCTAGTGGTTCCTCAGATGTTTTGCTAACAGACAAAAAGAGCTGACTCAAATATTTTACAGTTCAATTAAAGATCTCACGCACTGAGCAGCACTTGGACTATGTGCTATGAATTACTCTTATGTATAGTCACACCCTATTTCAAAACTGTTTGAATAGCAAATGGTTTTGCATTTTCTAAGCTTGCTGTGGTGGCCATCTTGAATTGTGTTGTCTCCAATGGGTAAGCAGTTGGAGATGTTCATCCAATTAAGATTTCTTGAAAGTTTCATCTAAATCTGCCTAGTGGTGGGACTACCAGTAGGTTGACTCCAAATATATGGCAAAATATTAAATAACGAACTTGTACCTTCTGTTTGCACTCAGTGTGTTGGAGTTCAGTCATAGCTACTAGCACACCAAATTGTGATAATATTTGTCAAACCAACTGAATTTTTTCATTCAACATTTATTTATACAGATTAGTTCCCATTAAGCCTCGAGGAATAATTTACAAAAGAGATCTGTTTCAGACAAACAAAGTAGATAAGGAAAAATGAAACACGAGAGGAGTTAAAAAATGAAATAAAATAAAATGAAATTAAAAAATGAATAAGTGAATTAAAAAAATTAAAAATAAAAAGGTATGTCCCACGATGTCCTGGCCGGAACACAGTGTGAAAGTTGAAAAAATAACAATGATAAATATCTTGCACATAAAAAGCAACATACTAATTACATCATAATACATTTATGCATGAGGAGGCCGACAACGGCGATGAACTGTCTGTGGACACTGCCAGATAGTTTCATAGTCCTGATAAGAGATGGCACAGTGTCTTATCAGCCGGCTCCACTCTGATACAGGTCCACAGATGTCCTAAGGAGTAAAGGGGAAGTGGGAAGCAGAGCAGAGCTTCTTGGTCACATAAACCCCAGAAGAAATTTGACATAGTTGGCCTATTCAAGGCCAAGTGGGGAAGCCAGATTCAGATAACATTTGTTTTGCGACAGGCTGACTCTGCTTAATGTTTTTGTCTGCCTTCATAGTTCTCCTGGTACATCTCAATGTCAACTCCAAACAGCCAAATTTTGTGGTCGCTCTGCTGGGCCGTGCTTGTAGCCTTCTCCTTGGTCGATTCCCTCAAGCCAGCAAGTTCCAGGAGCCACAAGTGGCCTGCATTTCTCAAAAATCACATCCAGTTTACGGCTTTGCTCACAATGCATCTGAGTCTGAGCGCTCGAAGCGAGCAGACGCCTTCACACCAGGCAGGCAGCCTCACAATTGCCAGAACTGCTGCCAACAAATTATAGATATTCTTGAAGATCATTTGACTGTGATGTTCATATTGAGTCAACTTTAATCACTTATAGATGTATGTCCAAAAATTACTCTGACAGTTTTATTACAATTAGTCCACCGCTTTATGATACATTTTGCTAACACTGCAGACAAACATGCACAGACACAGTACAGCCTTTTACTTCAGCAGAGGGAGATAAAAATTATCCAATCATGAAGTCATTTTACTCTTAATAAAGGTGCTTGAACTCCAATATGTGTTTAAAACCTAATAGATTAACATGATGGCTTATTAATTGCTTTGGGGTAATTTGTTTGTAAAAACGTGGAATTTGCATGGGAACTTTTTGTTTGTTTGTTTCAGTGCTAGGATTTGGAGCAACTTGCAGACATTTCCTCACCTCTTGCCTCTCCAGCATCCCCCTAAACACTGTTTTTGGAGCAAACAGCTCCCATAATTTGACAATTACACCCAGTGCGCCCTGCGCCTGTTTCATTACAGGGTGGCACGAGTGCCAGAATGGTGTCATTAAGGATGCAGGCATCACTGGTGAGTAAACAGTTTCCCACTTGACTTCGGAGGCTAATTGGAATAAATATGCGACCTAAGTGAGACATAAAGGGATCTCAAAATGCTCATAAAGTTTTGAAGAACTTACAGACTATGTTGTTAAGCTGGATTTGATTGTAGAAACTGCCGTGGCACTTACCGTGCCAGTGTGTGTTACATGGACTGCATTTTTAAGCCGTTGAATTTTAATTTGGGTAGTTTGTCTGCAATTTTTGGCTTTGAGTCACAATTAAAGCTGACAGTGGCAGCGGCCACTGTCAGCTGACTCTGGGAACGTCTCCAGATCTCAGTTGTTGTTCCAGATTTGCAACCTGCTGCCGTGGTGCTATTAGAGATGATGGAGGGACTTGGGTTTCTGTGGCTCCAGCAGTGAATGTAAAGAGCTGCTGCCATTTGGCTCAAAAGGTTTTTGGAGGTCATTTAATGTGGAGCAACGTGGGTCAAAAGCTCAAATCCTGTGAATATTTATGAAATTAAATAGAAAGCTGTGACTCGCGGAGCAATTAAAACAGATTAATAAATTACCTCGGTGACTGCCGGTAAAAGCCAAAGCCCAGTCAGTGATATAGGAAATGCCCTGTGAAAAATCTGATTGTAAATTTACATTCATTTACTCACAGCGTCATCGCCAAGTCCTAGCAGAGGGCAATGTATAACTGGAAATAAATTAAAAGTAAATTAGCATTTTACTGTAAATTCTTAGCTTAATGCTGGTAACAGTTTTTTCAGTATCTTACTGTACATATTTCAATTTCCTTTCAATTTACAGTATGCACCCTTTATTTGGGGCAATTAAAATGCTAATGGAGTACTAATCATAATTTAAGATGCCATTAACTTTTTTTAAATGACTTTCAGTGCATCTCATCTGACATAAAATCAGAGGTATAGTAAGCCCTGAACAGATCCAAGGCTTTATCTGCACTATTGGTACTGGATACATTTTAACTTGATTTTTTTAAATCTGTTTATAAAATAAAAAAGAAAAACACCTGTCCAGATAAAATCAGGACTTTAAACCAAATTCAAAACTATCCACACCTGACTAGAAAGGGGTAAAAATTATTGACAATGAAATGCAAATGGCAGAGAACATTCTGGGTACAGCTTTTGTTATTGGTGCAAATTTCCTTTACAGAAGAAGAATCAGAAGAAAGTTCACCAGATAAAGTAGCATAATTCACAAATTAGGCTCCTACATCTTTATTTCTCAAAAACTCTGGATCTCAGTGCACCAGATATCAACGCAAATGAAATTGTGTGTAATGCTTTTCATGCATAAGATGACCCAATGTGCTTTTCATCAAGAACTTAAAATATAGAACCATTTTATATGCACATTCAAACAAACTTATTCACGCACACAAAATAAATGAAAAATAGAAGCATGAGCAATGCACATATATATGCATCTGCAAAAGTGAAGTTTTTAACTTTTTCCCTTCAGATCCAAGGAATTGACAGATTTCCAAGGAAATCCAAATACATTTTTCAACGTCACATTTTGAAACAAGCTTTGCGGCTTAAGAAACGTTGTGCTTCATTTTTTAGACTTCAGAAATATAGGACTATGAGCTGAAACTTTTTATTTCTGAGTTTTTGCACACCAGAAAAAAAAAATCTGTCTTATCTTGGTTTAGCTGTAAACAATTTTGTGAAATTAATGCACAAACATCAATTAAACGTTGAGTACCAGAGTTGAGAGGATCTAAATAAACAAAATATCTCCCTTTGAAAGGCGTTTGTAGAAACTTCATAAAAATTGTTGTTTGCATGTGGATTACAAAGATTATCCCAAGCATAACACATGGGACAAGCAAATGTACGATCAAATTATATATACTGTATATACAAAAAATGGACTTACAAAGAGTTTGATCATGGAAGAAAAATAGGAGAATCCAAAACTTTTTCATCTCATACCCCCATGCCCTGCAGCTCATAATGAATAAACAAAAGTAAAATTAATAATTCAATGATTACTCTTGAGGTGTTGTAACAAATCATGGTTGCTTCATATTTTTTTCAATTGTTCAGTTCACTTCAGTGATTCAATTAATTCAATTCAGTTTATTGATATACTGCCAAGTCACAACAGAAGTCACCTCAGGGCATTGAACAGAAATATTCATATATAAAATGATAATTTAACATTATTTATTTGAGGAGCTTTGAATTGAACTCCATCAATAACTCTCATCTTGAGCAAGCATGAAGGTGACAGTGGAAAGGAAAACCTCCCACATGAAGAAGAAACCTTTAGCAAAACCAGGCTCGGGACAAGCAGCCATCTGCTTCGACCAGCTGGGTTTGGTAGGAACAGATACACAATGGCAGGTCAAGAATCAAATGTTAAAATAGAAATAGTTCACCGTAGCAAGCCATCCTCCTCCATCTCACTCTCCCTCCATCTCCATTTTGTCCTTTTTGGGCTTCCCTTTCATCTTTAAACTTACATTTGTTTCAGCAAAATGTTTTAAGCTGGATGCCTTTCCTAACATAATCCTTACTATTTGGCAGCACGATGGCTCAGTGGTTAGCACTGTTGCCTCACAGTAAGAAGGTCCTGGGTTCAATCCCTGGTTGGACCTGGTGTCTTTCTGTGTGGAGTTTGCATGTTCTTCTTGTGCTTGAGTGGGTTTTCTCCGGATACTCCAGTTTCCTCTCACAGACCAAAAACATGCATGTTAGGCGGCCTTCAGGCCCAGGCCTCCCTCATTAAAGAGATCTGAGATCTCAGTGGGATTTGACTGGTTAAATAAAGGTTAATGATAAATGCAAGAAAGTTCATGCTCAATAATCCAGGTACCAAATCCAATAATTCTCAGTCAGGTCATCTGAATATACAATGTAATAAATAAATAAATAAAAATAATAAATATTTACCTGGGCTTCAGACTTGTCCTATAGCTTGTGCTCCCTAGTGACTGGTTGAAATTGTAACATATTTTAAACCAGAAAAGTGAAATATCAATGTGTAAAAGGCGCTAATTAGAAAGCAGCACCTCTAAATTGCGGCTAGTTTCATCACATTTGACCCGATGAACTTTTTGTTAACATCCAGATGAACTTCAACCAGCCTGGGTCTCCTCTGCATCCACTGAAGTCACCCTCTGATTAGTAGATCTATTAACCTTTCCTGACAGTAATCCAGTTCGGTGATGGATCGTGAACTACAGCAATGTTCCATCTTAATAATTCCTTAATACCTTTTATTGCTCCCCATCAGCTGGAGGGTGATAAATTAATTTTTATCAATCCATCAAACAAAGATCAGCTCTGTATTATCCTGTTGATGGTGCTGCATCCAAATGACAGGGATCATGTGGACAGATTAACGAGAGAGTGGCTCAAGAGCGTCCAAGTCAATTTAAGTCATAAGTAGTTAAGAAGTACTCTGAGCGAAGATTATTTCAGTCTCCCTGTGCATTCTCTAATCTCAATGGAGTGCTGGAAGGGTAGTCTCTGAACATAAAGCTGTCGTTACACCTTTATAAAAAGACTTAACACCACAGTTGTCCAGAGAGAGAGAAATCTTTTGAAATACTTGTCGGTGGACATCTTCCACTTCAAGTATTCTCAGCTAAAGATCACCAAGGCGAGAATTGTGACACGGTTTCTTTCCTTCACACTCTTCCAAAGATGATGAATGGATGCTCTTTTCGGATAACGGCTGAACATGAGATTTCAGTCCCAGTGGGGAAACTCCAGAGAGAGAGGGAGGAGGGGGGGGGGGAAGCCCTTCTTACAACAGCAGCCTTCCCTCAGCGCGCTGTCTTGAACAGGTCAGATGTTTGGCTCCGACCTCTTGCTGGGAGATGCATCATTGTTGGAGAAGGATGAATAAAATGGTTCAGTCTCATGAAGCTTCTCCAATGACAAAAAAAAGAAAGTCTGTTTTACAAAACTTACAGTGCAACTTTCATATAGGTATAAGACCTAATTTACTTCCAGGTTAGTTACAAAATCCATACAGCTACAGTACAGAAATCTAGCCAATTTAATTCACGTCTTTATTCTTCTTGTTGAAACGTTTTGTCTTTTATCCAAAAGACTTCATCAGTCTGAGGAGCTGCAATTAACTCAGTCTTATAACTAGCACCTTCTCATAATGGATCAACCAGTTTGCTTGCAACAGCCAAAACTAGCTGTTCACATGTTAAAGGAAGACTATTGGCCTATTGACCGATCATCAGTGCCCTGATTCACAGATTGTTATTAACAGAGGACTGAGTGATACAAAGTCCTAGCAATAACAGCATTATAAGAGGGGGACAACTGGACATGGAGGCCTCCGCCTGTGTTTGTCTGTTGTGTTTGACATGGGATTGTGTGGACTACTGGTACTTTTGGGTAGTCGGTATCTTCATTAGACAGCAGTCAAAGTTGCTGTATTTCAGTTTAGAGCACAGGTGTCAAACTCTCACAGTAACATGGCCCTTTGAGGGCAACCATAGGCTGATGTGGCCCTCGGTGGAAATTAGTTTGATACCCCTGGTTTAGAGTCTAAAAAAAGCTGTCATAGATGAGACAAGATGACCACGGCTCAGTAAAGGACCTGCCTGAAAGCAAATTCTAAAATGTTAAAGGAGTTTATCACATTTTTACTGTATTACTTTTTCACAATGGCCTTTTTGGTTGTATACACTAAAGACCATCTGTGTAAAGAAGCAGTTCACCATTTATTTGTTAAATACGGGTTGCATAAAAGATTATGTTGAGCATATCCAGTTCACAAAACTACTGTATCTGATGAAAAGTTAAGTCAATGTATAAATTAATTACATACATAAATTATTTAAAAGTTTTAGGGTCTGGGTTGCTTTTTATGAGCAACAATTCACTCCTCTATGCCTTCTTCTAGTGTTAGCTTGACTTCTCTACATGAATCTCTCCAAACAAGTCATTATAACAAAACAATTCAAATAAAGCCTAGGGTGCTTATTTTCCATCTTCATCTGATTTATGTTACGGTGATAGTTCACTGGGCTGTGACTATAGAGAACATTCATGAGGAGGTCTCAAGAATGTCTTAATACAGTCATTTTCATCTTCACTGCATTAGGCACAGAGGCATAAAAAAAAACTGTGGCTTGATTTTTGACTATGTTCAAAAAATTGTGCAACTACTTTTCCCTGAAAATAGTCCCAGAGATGCAATGAGCATCTTCAAGCTATCTCAAAAGTGCATTCTGTATTTTGACATCTTCACATGAGCTTTCAATTGACCGAAAATGTCTGAGGCAAATGTCCAGGTCTAATGAAATATACAGTATTAATTACCAACAAGCAGTTCAAATCTGCTTATGTTCCTGAAGACTGGATTATAAATGAAGGGGTGACTCCCCAGATGGGTACAAACTGAGCTTAGGCGAGAAAATGTGGCATGATGTAGACAGTGGTGGACAACAAAATAATTTGCACAGCCAAGAATGCAGTTTTTCAAGCAGTGCAAAAGAAAATTAGCTATGATTTTTCTCACTGGTCACATGGTCATAAACAGTCTAAGCTCACTGAGTCTGGAACCAAAAGTCAGTTTCCAAAAATTCCCTCAGAATTCTTATTCGCCAACTAGTCACTGTAAGTCACAGCCCAATGAGATAGCATCTTTGGGACCAAAATGATGTGGGTGCAGGAGCAACCAGCTGTTGTTAAACTTAGAGCCACTTGGACACAGCCAAACGGTGGAATGCTCCATGTCAACACAACTGAGTTATGACCCACACCTCTTTTTGTTACTGGCTTCATTTATAGACATGTGCATTGTCTCGAGATGTGACCCGCTCGATTAGTGATTCATGACTAAATAGAGGCAGCACAAACACAAGGCTCGTTTCGTTTCTGTGTCCAAATTACAGAACTGTTTCAGTAAAATGTTACTTAGTGACTGCTGGAAATAGGGGCCAGTGACCACCGCAACCTGAAAAGGAAAAAACGGGTAAAATAACAGATGATGGATAGAAGTACTCCACTTTGTACATAATGTATGTATGATTCAGTTTATTAGTGATGCAAGGTTAAAATCTTACCTGAAATTCGTGTGATTTCTCAACTCTGGTTAATATTTTTACTGTGTATACCACAAACATATGACTTATAAAGGGTGTTCCAGCTGTCAAATACATTTCATGTGTAGCACATGCATGTGATTAATTAACCTTAATATAGGACGTGTTGTTCACAAGTACACAAAGTGGAAAAAAAGGAGAATGAATAAGAGACATACTGTATTGTTTTTTGGGTTGTTTCCCCTCAGGCATCTCCTCGATGGGTAATTAAACTTTATGCATCCACAAACTAACAGGAATCCTATAACAAAAGAAACTTTGCTATTTTTTTTTAATTTCTATTCAAGCAAGAGTACTTGAAAAGAAATCTCTAAATCCCCTCATGACAAAAAGTCTCTGAGTATATCAAAGTCAAATTAGAATATTTTAGCTGAAAGATCCCCGCTGTGATTTTTGGTTTTATGAGGGTCAAATGGACGAAGTGTGTTTAACTGGCAGTTTGAGGTTTCGTGAAAGGCCAGAAAGAGACGGATGTCTCCTTATGCCTCCCTCTGGTGACGTGGTAGGCAGGAAGAAAGCAAGTGATAGAGAGGTTACAACCAGCAAGAATTTTAAACATCCAGAGGCCCGCAGGGATGCCCGAGACTTACAGCTCAATATAGATCTGTTGGATAGTGAGGAAAAATAAGGGCGAGCTGAGGAGAACGAAGAGGAGGAGGTGGGCGGGTGGGGAGGGAAGAAGGTAAGGAGACGAGGGAGGGCATCGGGGACACAAAGGAGAGGACAGACAGAAAAAGGCAAATATATTGAAAGCAACAAAACAAAGATTCAATGTTTTTCCAATTCCATTTTTCTTTACCTCCCTAGGAACAAAATGAGTGTTTCAACATAAACCTGCTGAGAGAATGGAGTATTTCAGTCTTTGAGGATGTTTGAATCAACATTCAAATTGAGCAAATGGCAAAAACAAATATGAACTGTAGAGAAGAACGTATGTATTTTGTATTTGTATATATGTGTGTGTGTATATGAAT
>JARVLU010000528.1:20948176-20962745 GCA_031762415.1 Simpsonichthys santanae | reverse complement strand
TGTATGTATGTATGTATGTATGTATGTATGTATGTATGTATGTATGTATGTATGTATGTATGTATATATGTATGTATATACTGAACATGGCATGTGTGCACATGTCACCCCCTGTGTCATGAAGCCCCTAAAAAGTTCTGCTGCAACCAACTACTTGCAGAAGTCACATGCTTAGTGAAATGAAGTGCACCTGTGAGCAGTCTGTTACAGGATCTGTTAGTACATACATACCTTTACAAACAGGCCCCAGAGGCTTCAACACCATTTAGCAAGAAGCACCACTAACCAAAATAACCACAAAGACTAAGGACATCTCCAACAAGCCAAGAGACAAAGTTGTTGAGAAGTACTGTACAAGTCAGGGTTGGCTTATAAAAAATATCTAAATCTCCTATAATGCCCCAGAGCACCATCAAATTCATTATGATCAAATGGAAAGAACATGATACCACAAAAAAATCTGCCAAAGAAGTCCACTCATGAAAACTCTGAGACAGTAGGAGGACATTAGTCAGAGAGGCAGCACAGAGACTAAAGGTTACCCTGAAGGAACTACAAGGTTCCCAAGCAGAGACTGGAGTTTCTGTGGATATGACCACAATAAGCCATACCACAGAGCTGGGCTTTATGGAAGAGTGGACAGAAATAAGCCTTTACTTGCAGACAAAAATAGGAAGGATCACTTTGAATTTGCCAAAAGGCAAAACCAACACAAATGTTGGTTTTGCACCAGACATAGTGTTTTCATAGTGTTTTAGACAGCATTGATGACATGTATCTCATCAACCCAAGAGCAACATCCCCACAGTGAAGCATGGTGATGGCAGCTTCATGCTATGGTAGGGTGACCAGACGTCCCTGATTTCCGGGGACAGTCCCCATTTTGGATGACCTGTCCCCGATCTTAACGTTTCATGAATGAGAAGAAAAAAAAAGTTACATGTAGACTGTTATTACAGTAGCCGGGTAGAAAGTGTGCGTGAGTACTGCATGCTGCGCACAACAAAAGTTATTGTAGCTGGTCACGCTGGCACTGCTGTTAATGATACAGACGGAAGAAGAAGAGCCAGGCGAGCCGCCTTCATAACAGAAGAGCAACGCGTCAGCGCGAGCTCGTCACCACCGATGGGCAGCTGTCCTGTGATATGGTATGTGCGCACCGATGTGTTTTGTTTGAACTGGGCTGATCCTTGCCGTGCTAACATTTGGTTCAGGGTAGGAAAAGTTTCTAGTGTTGTCAGCTGTGTCCAGGTAAAAAAATAAAATTAAAATAGGGCTGACGTGTGTTTGTTTACTCAGTTTGGACGTATAGTTCCTCAGTGACAACAAAAAAGGTTAAATCATGTCATCTGGACAGTCTCACTTAAAGAAATTTGGTCCAGATGACACGAGTTAACCTTTCTTGTTGTTATCTACCTGAATAAGTGAGTTTACAAACCTTTTGTCCTCAGTGATGGAAACTGAATGAAGCAAGAACTGAACTGTAAATGAGATCATCATCTGTTTAAATGTGCATTTCTTCTGTTCTATGAGCTTGGAGCTCCAAATAAATATAGTTTTTTTTTTTATATAAATATAGGATTTATGCTATTTCATCAGCAAAGGAAACTACTTAAATAATAAGAGGCAGTTATTCTAGTGACCAGATGGAATGAGTGGAAATGCAAATAAAAATAATAGGTAGGTAGCATTTTACTAAATTGTGTCTCATTTTTTTATGTTTGAACCACAGTATTTCACTTTACTATTATCTGTGAGAAGTGGTGGAGCAGAGGTTAGAAAAGGAGGGCCTGTGAGGTCACCGGTTCAACTCCCCAGACACACAATATTAAAATGTGGGTGGGAAAGGTGAAACACCCACACCTGCCTCCATCTTGATTTGTCACTCTGGGCCCTTGAGCAAGGCCCTTAACCCCCACCATCTGTTCCACTGAGCACCCTAGCAGCTCTCAGCTCCACACAGAGGTCTGTGGTTGCATCAGGAAGGTATCCTGCATAAAAACAATTGCCAAGTATTTTTTTTAATTAAATTTATTCATTTTACAATAATGAGTACAACAAATGACTTGCATACAAAGAGAGAAAAAAACAATATAAAATGAAAGGTAGCAGATGAAGAATTATCTTATTTAATCTGCTCCTTATTTATCTGATTCAAACAAGTACAGTATTTTATAACAACAAAACAGTCAGTAATTCATACAACCTTATTAATAAATGAAACTCAATCAAGTCAAGTCTTCATGCGGAGCAGCCACTGGCAGAAGGAAAAAAAACTTTAGTATTATAACCTTTTCTGCTCTTCTTCTATCCAGACCTCCACGGTTCCATGACTGATGGCTCTTCAGACAGAGGAGACCTCGCAGAACCAGATTAGTTCACCCAGCGCTGTTTCTGTTTCTTCATGAATGAATCCATTCCACTTGATTAATGGGAGAATACTCAAACCACCATGTTCTCTAAAATAGTAATTGAAGCAAGTGTTTACTTATGGAGGTAAACATAGTACATCCTGTTAAAATGCACCAGAATGCAAGAAATGGTGTCTGCTTTATTCATTTTTTTCTGGGAGAGGACCCCCCACCCCAGTGTGTCCCCCCACATTACAAATGTTTCTGACACCATTGCTGCTACTATTGAAGTAATTTGTTTTATTAATGTGTGCTGAGAGATACATTCCTGCTGCTACATTTGATTTTCATTCTTTGAAAATGAATAAAATTTAAAAAAATAAATGAAAGCATAACTGTCCCCGTTTTTATTTCCATCTTGATAACTTTTATTCTTTTTTGTCTCCGAGCTAGAAATGCCCCCAGATTTAAAGCCAGAAATCTGGTCACCTTATGCTACGGGGAAGTTTTTCAGAAGCAGGGACCAGGAAACTGGTCTGAGTCGAAGGGAAGATGAATGGCTAAATACCAAAACCTGTTTTAGTATGTCAGTGATTTGAGACTGGGACAGAGGTTCACCTTCCAACTGGACAATGACCATTCTGCTAAAGTAACACTTGACTGGTTTAAGGGGAAACACATTGGAATGGACTAGTCAAATCACAGACCTTAATTCAACTGAGAATCTGTGGTCAGACATGAAGATTGCTGCTAACCAGTGGGAAGCATCTCATTCGAAGGAGCTGGACCAGTTTTGCCGTGAGGAATGGGTAAAAATCCCAGTGGCAACATGTAGCAAGCTCCTAGAGATGTATCCAAAGGGACTTGCAGTTGCAGTAGCCACAAAAGGCGACTCTACCAAGTCCCAACTTTTGGTGGTTGAACCTGTTGTTTTGTCCTATTTGTTGTTTGCTTCATAATAAAAAGAACATCACATGTTCAGGCATGTTGTGTAAATGACATGACACAAATGATCCATTTTAATTCCAGGTTGTACGATAGCAAAACATGAAAAATGCCAAGGGGGGGCTGAACACTTTCACAAGGCGCTGTGCGTGCCAGGAGAAGAATTTGAATCTAATTTCTGGAGAGAAAGCTGAAGAAATATGATCCATCTCAACTTTGATCAGGATTCTGGCAGCAGCATGTTGGATCCACAACTAAATTTTGGGGACAATAAAAAAGGAGTTTCCAGAGTTTAGCCTCGAGGTAACATCTGCAGAGATCAGTTTTGCTGCATCACTCTGGAACCAGATGTTTATCATTTCAATTTTATTGTTCTGATGAAGTAAGGTGGATATGATATTAGAAGCTTGCCTGAACGTGCATGCTAAAATGCACATCCTGATTAAAAATTACGCTCAACCACATCCAGTGCGGGACAATGAAATATTTGTGTATGGGAAAAGACAATACATTTTTCCTTGAGGCCATTTATAGGCACGTGAGTCGCACTTCCACATAAATGAACAGAAGCTCATTAAAGGACCACAGCTACAACCACTGTGCTGACAATAAGTGTCATCTCTATTCACTTAATGGGTCAGTGAACAGGCGTTGTAATTTAGCATGGTGACGGCTCCTCTATGGTTTAATGGTCAGAGGACAAGATGACATTTCATTCAGTGTAAAGAATCCTGAGGGTGTGCCAAATGCCACATTAAAGACCATTCATCCGACCCGTCCACGGAGCTGAGCCTCGTGTCTCCTAATCTGGCTCTAAATAAGATCAGGATCATGCTGGGATCATGTTTCACTCAATGCCAACACTGATAATCCACACAGGTCATTCGAACAGACGGGGCTGAAGCAGTTAATGTTATTTTAGGAGCGAATAATGTCGAAAGAACACGGAGGAGATTCAAGGTGTTGATTTGTCTTTAATCTGTTCTGATGTCTTCAGTCTGCTGTCATCTGAAGCTTAACGATGGTTCCTGCTTTCATCTGAATTCAGACGTTAAAGTGGTACGAAGGCTGATTTTAATAGTTGCTTAAAGTGCACGTTAATACACCTGGTGTGTCTGTTAACAAAATATTTTGTGAACCACTCCAGGAGTTTTAATGAAACTTTCAGGAAGAAATCACTGCATGTGCATCTACAGTTGATAAATGTTTGGAGCCAACCCGGTCCAGGACGGCTGCCACAGCTAAGTGACCTTAGAAAACATAACACTGGTTACAATTCAGTCAGTGTTACACAGAACATGTTAAAGTTTGATGTGGTTGTAGCTGAGAGAACACATACTCCATGTGCTACTCATTGCACTAGATCTCTACTTAAAACTTCAGCACTAACTGTTGGACTCCACCCTGATTGTCTGTTAGCAAAATATCTCATGACCCCATAAATCTTTCAGACAGCTGTCATTAGATGCAAATCTACAACAGATTTCCATTTGGAGTCGATCCAACTCCTGATGCTAATTGACGTTAGCCAAAACGAAAAAGTCAATAAGTACATGTTTTTTAAATGTTGGGCTACAGTCGGCTATGATTGTGGCTGAAAGTCATTCACCAACACATGACCTCTAATCTATAATCCTAATATGCTTCATGTTTGAGATTTGAGGACTGTATGGCATGCAACAGGCTGCAGGAGGGAGAAAATGTCGTTAGAAAAATGAGTGGAGTCGGAGCTCAGCTGTGTGCCTGCACACATATAATTGGCCTGTGGATGTGTACAGAGTTTAACAGGCAGCTCTGCTGAGGAATATATTGCCTCATTACAAAGAGCAGGGTGTTTGCAAAGAGCTGAGCTCGGGCTTCTCGTGGTGGGAATGAATGTTTTGGTTTCTTCTGTGTCTGGCAGAAAAAACAAATGTTGCCCATTATATTATAATAACTGGGTACAGAGGACCAGTGACAAGCAAAAGCCATGAAAACCTAATAGATTTTAAAGGCACCATCACCAAAAAACAGAAAAAATGTAAACTGTGTACTGTTGCGTAGAAAATTTAGTAGTATTTTGCTAAATAAAGAACCGTTTTTTTTTTGTTAACGCTTCTATCATAAATTTGTGTCTTTACTTACAAATATAAATGTGCACAGAATTTAAAAGCCTTAAAGTTCAGCTTTATTAGCTCATATGTGTAACAAAGTTACTAAAGCATCACAAACAATCCCTCGTATTATCCACCAGTTGAAACAACAGCATGTTTGTTTTGACAAAACACAATGTTAATGATAGTTTTGCACTCGAAACAAAGTTTACCGAATAGACCGGATAAAGATGGGAGACATGAGAATAACTTTATTGAGCAAATATCTGTGATTTAGAACTGTTTTAGAAATAAACGCTTCAGTGTTGACACAGCTACAGCGCATGTTTTAATCACTTGATAACCTAAGTCTTCATCGCGTCACTGCTCGGTTTTTCTCACGGCAGTTCAACAAAGCTTCAGTTTCCTTGTAATTCAAAGCAGTTTTTGGTTAATAGTTCAAACTCAAGTCCAAAAACGTTGACACATTGTGTAAAACAAATGAACAGTAGTTCCTCGATTGTTGCGAGGGATCCATACACTGAAGCCACACAAAGTGAAAAAACGTGAAGTAGGAATAGTAATTACAAGTAGTAAGTACTGTAGTTTATTTTAGTAGATATATACGTACAGTATATAAATGTGTTTTAAACTCTTCCCACTCTCTTGCAATATTCTAAGCAATGTTTCTAAACGCTCTAAAAGTGCACAGAATGTCATGATTTCAGCTCCCTGCCTCTGCTGCTCTCAGCCAACTGCAAGTGCTCTTGGCCACGCCCACTTCTCCACTCTGCGCAGAGAACAGCTGGTCAGCTGCAGCAGGAAGTTTATCCTGCTGTGTGGGTTGCACAAAAATGCAGGAGGAAGCTTTTTTCTGCAGCTCTGGGCTGCACACAGGTACTAAATAATTTAAAATATATATTTTTAATTCCATGCCGATCAGGCGACTCATCCATCAGTCAGCCAGTTGTGTGTCATGTCCAATATTATTTAGAAAAATCATGATAGAGTGAGTCCGCGATGAACGAACTGCAAAGTAGCGAGGGCCTACTGTATATAGTTTATATTTTTACACGAGGCTGTTGGAAGCGCTACCCACAACAAGTAAGATATTATTTGTTCACAAACCTTACTTCTAAATAAAATTGGAACAACTGCTTATTGTTCTGCTTTAGTTGTTTTGTTGCATGTCAACCACCTTCTTTTTCTTTTAAACTGCATGAACAGTTGGGAAAACAGTAAGTTTTAACACAGAAATTGTACAGAAGAAGAAGAAAAAACACATGAGAGGAAGCCGTCAACATCAGAGGGAACACAGAGCAGAGCTGTAGACTCCACAACACCCACGGTTACAACTGTAGATTCCAGGCTTCTCCTCTAATGCAGGTGCTTGCATTGAAAGTTTTTAAATATTGTAAGAATTTTACTTTAATTAAAGCTGTTTAATAAAAAAAATTGCAACAATCTAACATATCAAACACCTAAGGCGAAACATTCTTTAGATCAAAATGCTGGGTATATTACAAACGGTAATGTCGTAACTTGTCTTGTATACACTAAATAATAAAAAAGTATGGATCTGACTGATATGAGTCATCATAATAGCATGTAAGGCTTTGCTGTAGCCCCAAGCTATGTGCATTAGAGCTGAAAGTCTGTTCTCTAGTTGCCAACTTACTGTACAAGGCAGACAGAGCCACTTATGGTGTGAAATGAACAATCTTCCTCGGTTTTTGTTTTGCCAAGCGGGTGAGGAAAAACAGTGGGGAAAAAAAAATCAGATGCGGCAGCGCTGTCACTGTCGAGAGAACCCACACCACTTAAACAACCAAAAACAAATTAACAACACCAACACATATGAACACAGAGCGCAAACACGAATGGGTTAATATCCAATTTTTGTTCTTTATTGTTTCATTGGAACAATACAGAATGGATGTCTCAATGCTGCAGTTAGTTGTGTCTCTTGATTTCAGAGCAAACGTAGCAAATCCACCATCAACGGGGCTGAAAAATAGATTTGATGTGTGGGCAAGAGAAACAAAGCCTCTTTAAGGAAATACACAAGTTGAGCCAAGAATTATAAAATGTATCAAGTTTGTAAAAGACATGCCTTTCTCTGTTTTAAACTTCAAATTGTCTTGTTAAACAATTTCTTTCAGGGAGATTGGGTAGCAATTGTCACGTGACAATAAAGCACTTTATAGCATTAGAATTATACACAATATCCACAATTTGATCTTGTGTTTCAGTGCAAAGAAGTACCAAATTGTTTAGTGTAAGGAATGAATTTAACCATGCATGGACCACCTGCAGAGTTCCCACAGTCTGTCCGCGCTCTGTCCACAGGCTTTGCTTCTTCCTTTCTCTGAGATTAAGAAAGGTGTAACCACTGGACTTTGCTCCCTTTTCCAAAGGGGTGAGGGGAGGTTAGTCTGTTCAGAGCCACCACTGTCACCACATGGACAAACACACACAATGACCAGCACACAGACTGCAGGTGGAAGGAAGTGAGAGACGGAAATCAAGAGAGAGGACGGAGGATGGATGAGCACAGGGCCTAGCGCTGAGAGCGGCGATAATGATGTACCCGTTTTCCCTCTGGTACGGCGGCTGCAGGGTTGGCAGGGGGCCGGTTGGCAGGCTCTTCCTGGGGGTAGTGGGACGGGGTGTCGGTCAGATACACCTCCACGTCATCAGGCACTTCTTCCAGGAAGTTAGAGGGGACCAGACCGCGATGGCCGTTGAGCTCGCCCTGTGGACAGAAACGTGGGGGAGAAGATGGGATCCTGATACCGCCATATTTTATTGATGGAAACATACTAAATGTGTTCATTACGCCAAATTAGAGATTCTAATGACAGATGTCAATGTTTAGATATCGTGACAGTTGACAAATGGTTAATGAAGCAAATTTGTTTGGTTGATTTTACTCTATAATTGCCAAACCATACCAATTTATTTATAGAGCACTTAAAACAGCAACAAGGCCAACCAAAGCACTGTACAATAGAAACGGACAAGCACAGCGGACAGAAAAACATTAAATAAAAATACTGTATAGATAAAAACACTGTAGAGACAGGATCAAAACAAATCACACCGTGTTAAAGGCAAGAGAAAACAAGTGGGTTTTCAAGAGCGACTTAAAGACTGAGTGTGGGAGACTGTCTGACACTCAGTGGCAACTCATTCCACAGTCTTGGACCTGCAACTGAGAAAGCCCGGTCACCTCTGAGCTTACGACGGGTTTCTGGAACTGAAAGAAGCATCTGGTCTGCTGACCTCAGAGAGCGCGGTGGGACATGTGACTGCAGAAGATCAGTGAGATAAGATGGGGCGGAACTGTTCAGTGATTTAAAATCATACAGGAGTATTTTGAACTGGATCCGAAGGTGAATGGGTGGCCAGTGCAGGGAGGCCAAAACTGGTGTGATGTGCTCTCTATAGGACTGACTGATTCCATACAGAAGTGCATTGCAGTAATTGAGCCTAGATGTTATGAAAGCATGGATCACTGTCTCAAGGTTCTTATAGGACAGTATGAGCTTCAGGTAAGGCAGCCGCCTCAGCTGAATTACAGTTTAATAGTTGACTATTCATACACTTTTCAACCTATTTTTATCGTTTTAGCATTAGAGCTCGATGCAAATCAGTATGAATGCATTTTTAAAACTAGTTTTGTATTTTGCATAAAGGAGCTTTTATATCTTACCAATAATAATTCAAGGCAATTCATAAAGAAAAAGCACAAAAAATATACCCCTGGTGTGAAAGGCACCACCACTGTGCAAAAAGCATTGACAGAAGGACATTTAGATAAAAATAAATAAAATCAACTTTTAAATTATTTTGGGCTATGATCAAATTAAAGCACAACAAAGAGACTTAAAAAAAAACTCATGAAAACATGTACAAATATCACTCACATAATAAAATCCATCTTCATCAATGTCTCCAAACACAGCGACGATGTCACCAGCACAAAACGTCAGCTCAGCCTGTCAGGAGACAAAAATGCAAAATGCCATACGTAAAGAGTCTCATCAGATTTTATCCTTTTTGTGGGGGGAGTTCGTTGACTTAAAATAGTTAGATGTGGTCAGTAAGAGACACAATTTTACTTAATTATTATCTTATGAGTAAAAAATATACATTTATTTTCAGAGATTTTCTGTTCCTACTCTGATAAACATTAAGTGTGAGATGGGTCATAGTATCTAGTTATTGTAGAGTGTTGTCCTTCACAGCGATACCTCAACATCAACATTAGGGGAACTTTCTCTGGGGTCGTAGTCGTACAGTGCCACCATCCTCCTCGACGCCTGATCTCGACGGAGACCTCGTCGGTTATGCTCTAAAGGTGATAAAACACAATGCTTGAAAAAAAAAAAAAAAAAAAAAAAAAAAAAAGGAAGAGTACATCAAAGGACTTTTAGCCAAAACTTGTATCGCTCAACCACAGTGGTAGTGGAGAGCAAAACAGGAATAAAATCCTTAAAACACAACAAGAAGAGAGCTTTTTTGTTGTGTTCTGAAGAAAATAAAGTTTGTTCTATGCTGAAAAGGAGTGTCCTCTAAATATTTCAGTTTCTAATGATTGCAGTGGTTTTAATTTTGTACTTTGCTGTACCTATTTTGTCTATGGGGGTGCTGAGTGGCAGAAAACCCTGTTTGATGAGGTGGTCCATGGTCTCCTCGTCATCTGCTCGTATCTCGGACACCATGTTACAGGGTATCAACCCCATCCTGCCTTTCACTTCTCCTCTATAAAAGCCATCCAAGTCCTTATCCCCGTACACCTGGCAGTTACGAGAACGAGAGAGCAACGTTTAAAGCATTTGTTGGTGGCAGTGGACTGAATCCAGTAAAAATAAAAAAATAATAATAATAAAAAGTCCCCACCTTAATGATTTGCCCCTCTTTGAATGGAAGCTCCTCATCGGCTGCGTCAGGATTGGGGGACATAGATAGAGGATCGTAATCGAAGAGGGCCACAAAGATCCGAAAGTGCTCCTCGGGTTCTGACTCGTCATAGTAAGTGGGAGAACGGCGGTCCCGATTCCTGTAGCCATCTTCAACGCAAACGGGAAAAACACATAAAATTCATCACAACGTTTTTCTAGTAACGGTCTAACGAGGAGACCAAAAGCAAGGAGCAGGCGCGTTGTAATGACTGGTCACCGATGGACCAGTTCAGAGTTCGAAGTAGCAAAAATTGAGTTTGTTGCCGTTCATAGCGTTTACAATCTGAGCCATGCCTCAGTTAAAGGAAGTCCGTTTTAATAAATGTGCATCTTTATAATTCATATTAATCTGATTGTTCCTAACATGGAGTTCATTCTCTTGTGTTGCCATTGTTTCTGTCAGCATGCAGGATGAAGCATGTGACCAGTGGATTACTTAAAGTTCCTGTAGGACACACGCATGCATTCATTAACACACACACACACTCTCAGGTTGCGTGTGTTCATTTATTTATTTAATTGTCCTCTCATTTCAGTTCAAATCTTCTGAGAAACAAGTGAGGAACGACACATGCTGCAACACATAAAACATGTTTCATGAGCATGGCCAACATAAAAGACGTCTGACATGCAGAAATAAAAAAAATAATAATTAAATATCAACCTAAAGCTGGTGCTGAACCAATAATATAAATTTCACATTCAAAACCAAATAAGGCAAAAAAACGTTTTCAGGCAGCGATGTAAAATTCTGATGTACAACTTCAAGGGATCGTTCAAATTTTGAAGTTGGGTTTTGTGGAAAGATTGTAACTAATTAATACCTTACCTGTTTTAGATAGCTTGTTGATAGCCTCAGTTTGGCGAATGTTTTTACTACATTATAAACCTTTACACTGTCTTCACCTTTACCCTGTGTGGTTTTGTGGCAGATGTTTTATGATCTTAAAGAAAAGTGCTCCAAGTTGCACCAGAATTGGTGCAGCTAGCTGCTGCCCATTATTGTGCTTTCAAATTCGCATCACATTTAATGTAAATGTTTGTGGATAACGCTTTACAATAAGGTGCACAAAATTTGATTAACTACTAGGGAACACCTCAGGAATTAATCAGGAACAAATCAGGAGCTAATGGATAGTTAACTAGTACTTACTGTGGAACACACAGCCAAGCTTTAATAGGGAATTACTGGGTTTGTTACCACAGAATCAGAGAATAAATTCTCCATTTGGGTTCTGAATAAACCCTGCACCAGTGAGATCACAGCTCGTCATTGTCAAAAACCTATAGTGATTACTGGTTTTATTAGATTCTTACCACTGATTAGCTGGGTTTACAAAAGAGAAACTCCAATGAAACCAGTAATCACTAGGAAACAGGTTTTTTGACCTCACTGGTGCAGGGTTTATTCAGAACCCACATGGATAATTTCTCCTATGTTTCTGTGGTAACAAACCAGTAGTCCCCTAATAAGCCTTGGCTGTGTGTTCCCCAGTAAGTACTGGTTAACTACCCATTAGCTCCTGATTTATTCCTGAGGCGTTCCCTAGTAGTTAATCAAATTTGTGCACCTTATTGTAAAGTGTTACCTAATTGTGCAATGTTAAACTAATGGCGGAGTTAAGGTTTAAAAAAATAGTATTAAAGTGAATGACTGAATTTTTGATATTTAAATTGTTTTGATAGCAGCAATCTACCTTTTCTTAGCTCTAAACAAACTACCGTATTTTACAGATTATAAGGTGCACTTAAAATCTTTTAATTTTCTCAAAAATCGACAGTGAGCCTTATAATCCAGTGCGCTTTGTGTATTAATTCTGGTTGTGCTTACTGACCTCGAACCAGTTTTATGTGGTACAACTGAACAATGTTGAAAGTTATTGTGAATGAGTTGAATAAAGTTTGACTCGTCTGTTTTGTTTCGCTTACTGCGCCTTTATAGTCCAAAAAATATGGTAGTTATTAGTTTATCAGTCCTGTCGGAATTGAACTGTTTACCAAAATGAAGCAGATAAAAAGCTATTTACATGTAATATGTTAATTGTGCACAACTTTTGCATGCAATCTAATGGTTTAATGAAGTAAATGTGTCATTCCAAAACTGTCTAAAGTTAGAATGGTATGACTGTAGTAGGAAGAAGAAAAAATATGAGGGATGACTTTGTACAAAAAATAAATCAAAATATAGGAAAACTCCTCCAAACGCTGTGATATGATTTAATTTATTTCAACAATATCTATTAGATGTTAATGAATGAATGGTCCTGTATGTTGTGGGTGTGGTTGCATCACCAAATAAAGGGTGTGGGTGAAATTCGCCAAGGAGGAAATCAATCCTTTATCAATGCAACTGTTTAAACTCAGTTTGCGGACCCCAGGTCTTGCCCGTGCGTCCATCATTCCACTGCAGTGCAGTCATGCGCTTAGACCGCAAGCATAACAGTCACTAATATTATTTGGAACAAACAGACAAGCGGTTGCATGTGTCCACAGCTAGTTGCTGCCATTTGCCAGGTGCCGGTGGCCTTCGTTGCTGCCATGCTGAGGTGATAAATATTGCTCTGCACGCACATACCATGGGGAGACCTGGTGCCGCCTATGTGCCTGCAGGACGACCACTTCCTGTGCCGAGCTACTCTGCCATAGTTAACTTCCTCGGTCACGGAGGAGAGGTTCCCCTCACTGTTATTCTCAGAGGTTACTTCTATGAGAAACACCAGTTAGAAGGTGACAACTCAAAACAAAGCTCAACTTTCCTATCTCAAAATGTCAACCAAAGATGTGCTTAAATAAAAAGACGCATGTGCAAATCCATTCATTAGAGTGGTACAGCGCACGGCAGGTTTTCAACAGTCGCTGCCATGTCAAAATCTGCATTCAAAGTAAAATGATCATGGCCTATGGACACAGAGCAAATCTAGTCACAGGAAGAGCTCAAGAATGTTTTAAAGGAATGTCACAGAAAACATATAAAACACAAAAGACATCCCATTTTGTTTGTACTGACCAATAGAGGGGACCACTAAAGGCTGCCTCTTAAGATGGGAATGGATTCGTCTCCCACCGTCCCGATCATGGCGACCTCCAGCAGGACTATTTATCTGGAATACACCAAAAAGAAAACACATTTACAAATATTGAGCATTCGTGACGTGATCACATACAGCGTGTATGACTGTATATATATTGTCTTTTTTTTTTAATTCACATAACTGAACAAACTTTATATCAACAAATTCATGCAGAACTCACAGGCAGGCACTAAAACGAAGACACATAGACTCACATTGAAACACATACAAGCCAATGGAAGATACTGCAGTTTTAAAATGAAGCTGTTACTCGTCGTATGGTCCTGAATTCAGTTTTGTCAGACATGGAAAACATTAGGCAAACACATTAGAGAGTTTAGACTATGGTCCTTTATGCCTCTTGTAGACAGTTTCAAATTTAAAACATTTTTAGCATTTTCTTCTTACTGTTTCGATTGGATGAACTGCTTGCCGTGTAAATGTTAGTTACAACTAAACATTTAACTAAAACATTCTGTTTGTAATTTCTGAGGCTGGCAAGACTTTACACAAACTATACATCTGGACAAGCTAAAAGAAGTGCCCCTTTAAAGGGATAGTCTGGTCACATTTTTAAATACCGTATTTTTCGCCATATTGGTAGCACCTTTTTACATAAATTTGTAAGTTATGTGACTTATACACCGAAGCGACTAATATACATTTTTCCCATATTTATAACCCAATTTTTGGCTGAGATCCGACAATTTCATACATTCTGACATAAAAATATATTAAACATTACCATTTGCAGCTGCTAGAGGGAAGAAGAAGAAGAGGGCTCGCAAACCTTGCCAAGTGTCTCATTAATAGGTAAAAGTGGCTATTACTGAAACACTTGGCTTGCCATAGTAGAAACCTTCATTTCGCTCTGGAACTCCTGGAGCAAACGTCAAATCAGCTGCATTTTGCCGCGTCGCCCAGGCAAAATGCAGCTGATCTAACCATTAAAAGTGCATTTATTAAGGAAAAGTACAACTGAGACACACCATTGCTATAATGTCGAGCAAACAAATACAGGTTGTCCTCAACCTACGGCGCCATCGACCTACGGCGCTCCGTACTTACAGCTCCGCCCCCAGTGATGTCATCGCGCCGTTCGTTGCCTTTTTTATGCAGCATTTTATATTTTTTTTCATTTTTTTGAGGGTATTTTGTTAACT
>JARVLU010000528.1:20912055-20931263 GCA_031762415.1 Simpsonichthys santanae | reverse complement strand
TTTAAGACTATAAAGGGGTACTTAAAATAATTTAATTGTCTCAAAAATCTACAATGAGTATTATTATCAGGTGCGCCTTATTTATTAATTCTGGTTGTACTTACTGACCTCAAACCCATTTTATGTGGTTATTGTGAATGAGTTGAATAAAGTTTGACTCGTCTTAACTTCACTTAATGCGCCTTATAGTCTGAAAAATACGGTAGGTCAACTTTTGATAAACAGAGCCCATTTTTATGTAACTCGTATGATTCCGGCCTCTGAAGAGGATGACTTATGGAAACGTGTGTGCAGCCAGTCAGCAATTTGTTCTAATAAGAGTCTTTCCTTTAACACTTCTTCCAGGGATGAGAGTGTTGATAAATGCAACACTGTGTGCCAGACTGAAATATATCTCAACATTCGAAGGATGGATTTGCATAAAATTTCCCATGGATGCTCATGAACCTCAGAAGAAGCTTGCAATATTTTGCTGATTTCATGACTTTTCAAGTTGCACCGTCAGCAGCTAAAAATTCTAATTTGTACTTTTTATATTTGCTAAACCAAGTTCCTCTACTGGAAATAATTGGGGTATGTTGGTGTGTTTATTTTTATTTATTTTATTTTTTTAATTTAATGCATCCTTTTAGCATTAAGCTCAAAGTGTGAGTCAAGTCTTGCGAATCCAGTATAGTTCTTAGAATAAATTCTTCAGACTGTCTTGGTTAGACCTCATATTTACCCATAAAACTGATTTCATAATGAATTATTCTTTAAATGGAGTGGGCAGCATTGAATCTGTTGCTGATGCAAACTGATCAGTGTTGGTTCATGTTACTGTACCTCTAACAAGTGTACTGCTTCCTCATGCTGTTGGTCAGTTTGAAGCCAGGCCTGCACAGAAGACACAGAAACGTACGGTGACAGCTGACACTGTGATCACAGTCCGAGAGGTAAACCGCACATCACACAGCTGACACAGTGTCCACGCAGCAACCTGGAAAAGACTCATCGCAGCATCAGTACACTGAGAGATGCTGCTCTTGATGGCACAGCTCAGATAAAAGGAAACTGATCTACAAGTCAAAGTGTGTGGAAGACCAGGAAATGCAAACCCCCGCAAGCCCATAAAATTTAGGACGTTGTAAAAAAAATTTTAACTAACACCAAATTCAATTATTTGAACATCTCATGAACCCATGTTTTTTTTCATTATGGAACATAATAAACAAAATAAATGTTTTTGGAGGGGACTGCTGCTCTGTAGGTCTTTTTTTTCATTTCATGATAAAAAATGTTTTCATTTGGTTAGAAGTCTGGATTTAAGGTACGTTAATTAAACTCTGGGAATCTGGTACTAGGCTGTCACGCTGTTGTAACGGATGAAGAACATAGTTCAGTATTGTCTTGCTGAATTGTGCTGAAAGGCCTTACCTGAAAAAAATAATAATAATCTGGATAGGAGCGCATGGTTTGAAATTTGTATATGCGGTTCTGCGTTGATGGGACCTTTCCAAATGTGGAAGCACCTCTTGCTATAGACACTAATGCACCCCAATACCATCTGAGAGGCAGGCTTTTCAGCTATGCATTGATAACAGAGGTACAGCAGAGGAATTGGTTAACAAAATATTTTTAATTTTCTATTTATCTGCTCAAATAACTGTTTTCCATTTAGCTTCAGTCCATTTTAAATGGCATGTGCTTTGGCACAGAGAAGATGGCAGCATTTAAGATAAGACTTTATTAATCCCGCAGGAAATTGTTGTGCCAGAGTTTCAGTACAAGGGAAAGAATTGAAAGATATAAATAATAACAGAGAATACTGTATATAAAATACCAGCAACTAAGTCAGAAACAGGTCCAGTACAGACAGAAACATTAAAGTGTTTATTGTGTTAAATAAGTGTTTATTTCTGGACGGTGTTCACATATGAGCTCTTTGATAACCTGCATTTATGGCTCATTTTTTGGAACTGGGGTTGTAAAACTCCTCTTGTGGCAAACAAACAACTCAGGAAAGGTTTGAGCTATTTGCATCTATTTAATATATAATAAATTGTTTCAACAAACATCAGTTCAATAATTAAATAAAGATACATACAAATATATATATATATATAGAACCTTGCTTTCTCTAAAATAATTTTAAATTTTAAGATAAAATGCTCCTAATAGGGCTTTTGGGAAAGTACTGTTTTATGAGAAAACAACAAATACTACATCAAAAGTGTAAAACAAAATTTGTTAATTTGTGACAATAAAACAAATTAGTACATTTATTAATAAAGCGGATTCACTGTAATCACCAACAATGAATAATATGCAAGCTGAGAGTTTTAAATGAGTAATTATCAAGTCAACTATTTTGGTTGAAGCTTGATAAAACTTAAAATCACAACTAAATCTCAAAAATGCTTTTTCTTGATAAAATGTGTTCATTATTAAAGTGTTTACAGTCTGAAACACATGGTGTGTGTGTGTTGTATTTTTCAAACAGTAACATGGCCCATTTTCACCATTTTACCTCAAAATCCAAAGCATCAAATCTGAACCTGCATCTCTGAACCAGCCTGCTCCTCAAGAACTGTCTGAGCTCTTCTGTTTTCTGGTAAATGACAGCGAATTAGCAGAAGCTGGCTGTGCATTGATGGCTGTACAAGAAGCCTTGGAATTAAGTCAGTGCAAAAAAAAAAAAAATCAATGACTAATGTCTAGTTTTGTTTTTACTTACGGTTGTACCTTTTGCAGCTGATTGATCTCCCTCTGCTTGTTCTGCAGGGCCACCAAGGCCTGCTCATGCTCTGTCTGCAGCTGCTGTTTGAGCTCTAGAGCTTCATGCATATGCTGTGGAGGGGAATACAGATGAAGGATCTTATTTAGACATGTTAGAATTAACAACAGGTCTTGTTTTACTGGAAATGGCAGATAGCTGGAGTTTATGACTCTGCGGTTATCAGACTGCTGCTATGTTGATGTAGGCAGGTTGTTTTAGAGGAAACTGAGCTCAAACTTTTAGTATTTTACACATATTAAAAGGAAAGCTGGGGTACTTAATTTTGATTTTACTAAATCCCACAATTCATAGCTCAATATCAGCTAAGACTTTCAGATTAAGCCAGTACTGAAGGATTGCAAAGAATATCAGAACATATTCAAACTCACAAAGCAAGCTTTATGCTTATGACAATTCCACCTTTATGAAAGCAGGTGGATTCCCTCTATCCAACTACTTTAAAGTGTCTCTATTTCTGATCATCATTTTTAAAACTAACACAAAGTGTCAGGTGTCAATTTTTATACTGCTGAATGGAAAAAAACAAACAAAAGTGTTTTTGCCTCGTCTGTTTGCAAAAATATCTCATGATCATTTGGGGCTATGCATTCCTTCAAGAAATGTTAGGCCTGTATTTATTTTAAAATGTGTTGTTTTTGTTGTTGTTGTTGTTGTTGTTTTCAGTCATATTTTCACCATGTTATTCTTACATTGATAAATGACAGTTCCAAACTAAATATTTAATTTACAAGTTAAATATTTAGTTAGCAAGCAAAATATTTAGCTCCACACTAACTATTTAGTTTACAAACTGTTTATGTCAAAGCTAAACGTTTAATTTACAAACTATATATTTTGTTAAGTTAACTAAATATGTTGGTGTAAATGAAATGTTTAATTTCAAAGCTAAATATTTATTTTCAAAACAAAATATTTATTACCTAACTAAACATTTAATTTCTAAGCTAAATATTTCATTCTAAACTAAATATTTCATTTGCTAACTAAATATTTAACTCTGACCTACCTAAATATTTATTTTTCAAGCTAAATACTGTATTTAATTTTCAAAGTAAATATTTAAATTGCTAAAAAACTATTTAGCTCAGACCTAAAAAAAAATTCACTCGCAAGTTAAATATTTAGTTTGTAAATTAAATATTGACATTTAGTTTACAAACTAAATCCTTAACTTGAATGTTAAAAATTTAGTTAGCAAGCTAAATATTTAGCTCCACACTAAATATTTAGTTTACAAACTAAATGTTTAGCTTGTAAATTAAATATTTAGTTTGGAACTATGACACTTATAAATGTAATAATATGTGAAAATATGACTAAAAAATTTAACTAAATATTTAGCTTTTAAATTAAATATTTCATTTGGAACTATGACACTTATAAATGTAATAATAACATGGTGAAAATATGACTTAAAAAAGCATTTTTTTTTCTTATGAAAGGCTAAATAAATCAAAATATTGCTGTTAATTTTTGACTGTGTAACTTTACAAATGGCACCCTATATGCATCTGTCTCACCCCTCTCTGTATAAGTTCAGATCTGAGTCAGACTAAGCTGTTGTGCATCAGGACCCCTGCTCGTCTCAAACCCCCTCCACTAAATTAACCAAGTTATTTCTATATAGTCTATTTGGTGTTTTGTTTTTTTTTTCTTCCACAACCAGCTACAACATCTTTCATAGACCGAGTTAAGACTGTGGGATATTTCTGTGAGTTTAGGGTGAACAGATTAGAAAAACCTCTTAAACTTGGATTCCTTCTTTTCCCTCTCGAAAAAGAAAAGCTTCTTTTCCTCCCAGAGAGACTTCGAGGTGTCCTGAGCAGGCAGCCATTTGTATAATCGGAGAAGCTCTAAGCTGCAGAGGAGAGGACTGTCATACAGCCTTAGGGGGAAAAAATGTTCAGCCTTGCTAAACTTGTATTTTGAAGCAAAAATCAAACACTGGAATGTTAAAATAGGAATAGACCTGAAAATCCCCACTGAGCAGTCAGATTTCATATCTGATCTTAATTTCTAGCAACTGCTCACGATACAGGCCACTTTAAATCCCAAACCTTCTTATAGAATCTGCAGCCCTTTATTAAAAGTGGGATGTAAAGACTTAAAAATAGAATTTTGGTGACAATGCTGATTCAGCACTCACACTATTGTTTCCTGCTTTTCATTTGTATGGCTTTTGCAGTCCCTCTACTTTTGCATACTGTATTTTTCAGACTATAAAGTGCACTTAAAATCCTTTAATTTTCTCAAAAATCAACTATGAGCCTTATAATTGTATGTATTAATTCTGATTGTGCTTACTGACTTCGAACCGACTTTATGTGGTTATAACTGAATAAAGTTTGACTTATCTGGATGTTTTGTTTCGCTGAATGCGCCTTATAATCCGGTGCGCCTTATAGTCTGAAAAATATGGTACTTTGTTTTATTTTAGCTATTTATAGAACAAAATGTTCAGCTCAACTGAGAATTAGCTATCACTTTTGGTTTTTGTAATTTGTATACTTTTCAAAACATTTAACTTTATTTTATTTTTCCCATAGAATACATTGAGATTGCTTAAGTTGTGTTGCTCTTTTTAAATCTACTTCAGCAGGCTTGATCTACTTTTGTGTTCTTATGGAAATTTTAGTTTATAACTACCATTCTGCTACTTTAACTTTTAGCTAGTATTTTGATACTTTTAGCATTTAGCTACCATTCTGCTAACCGATTGAATTTAAAAATCCATTTAAACCATTACAGTGGTTATATGAAATTGTTTTTAGGTGTTTTTGTTGTTGCTTCCACCATGTCTATTTTTTTCCACCCATGTCGCTGCAATGTAATTTATTCTCTTTGTCTCTATAATCAATGCTCAATGAAAAATTGACAAACCTTTCATTGCCATATAAGAGCACAGGTCAGCTTCTCTCATTTGAGTACATTTATCTCTGAAATATCCTGACAAACAGACGATCAATAAGAGATGCAGCGAGGTGAGGATTTGTAATGACAGTACCCCTCGCTGTGCGGTCATTCTATGGGATTATTATTGGCAGGTGGAAACAGAATGAAAAAGGAGACTCTCCACAAAACAAACCATACTTCATCTTGTTTTATGAGAAATGTATGTAAAGTGTTATAGGAAACAAATATTTTGGAGATGAGTTTGAGTCTTAAGTTGTCAGAAAAAATATAAAAAAACACAAAGAAAGACCGAGTGTTGGAAATGCAGCTGCCAGGAAAACAGACAAAGAGGAGATCTATGGATGCAATTAGAGAGGATGTGGATGTAGTTGGAGTGAGGACAGAGAATGAAGAACAGAGTGTTAAGCAAATATACTGTATCACGTAGAGCTCAGAATGTGTCAGGGATGAGTTTTAGCTACTACCCCTCTAAATTTTATCTCATCACGGGTAAAGTTGGCTGAGTTAAAGCAATTTCTGTGTTGACTAAGGTTGATTAGTTGTGGTAACCAACCATACTGTATAGGGTTAACTTTAAGTTAATTGTAGATGTACTTCCATTGAATATTTTCTCAGGTTCTTTAAAATTTGTCCAGTAGTTCTTGAGGTATTTGGCTAAAACTACAGTCAGACGAACAAACATCCAAAGGGCAAAAATATTATCACCATTTTACCTTATGTAGCTACAACAAATACAGTACATAGTTTCAACAAGTACCGTACTTGCCGCCCTATACGTGCACCGCTGTATAAGCCGCATCAGTCCACATATGTCTAATAAAGTGGAAAAAACATAAATGAGTCACTTTGCTGTATAAGTCGCATCTATTATGTGTCACCACTGATGCATTGCATTTGTTATGTGTCACTGCTGATCACCCGGAAACGTGGGCCGGTGTTGTGCCAAAAATCGATTGGCTGCCAAACGGCAGCCGTGGGAACATGCAAGGGGAGGACTTTAACAAGGATTTAACAAGATAACCACCTAAAAACAATTATTTGTTTGCTCGACATTATAGTAAAGGTGTGTCTCAGTTGACATTTTCCCTTAATAAATGCACTTTAATCATCAAATCTGCTGTATTTCACCTGGGCCGCACAGTGAAATGCAACTGATTGGACGTTTGCTATAGGAGTTCCAGAGTGAGACGAAGGTGGCTTAGTATGGCAAGCCAAGTGTCTCATTAAGAGCCATTTTTATCTATTAATGAGACATTTGGATTGCCATATTGGTTGAGGCCCCTCTAGTGGCTGAAAATGGTAGTGTTCAATATTTTCCATGTCAAAATGAATGAAATCGTCAGATCGCAGCCAAAAATTGGATTATAAATATAGGGAAAAAAAACTTATATTAGTCACTTTGGTATATAAGTCGCAAGACTTGCAAATTTATGCACAAAGATGCGACTTATATGGCAAAAAATGCGGTACTTAGGTCCAGTCATACTGCAGGTATGTACTTTTTGGTAAAAGGAAAAAATAACTTTTGGGATTGAAAACTGTCAGATATAGTTGTTTTCCACACATATACTGTAAATAAAGCCACAGAATCCTTGGTTTTCTGATATTTTTAAATCATCTTACAGTCAATTGTTTGAGCTCTTTAGTTAAAAAAAAAAATCACTCAAAAAGACAAGAATCTACATTTCAACATCATAAAAGAGAAATGTCTCCACGTGGTTAATAATCATGCTTTAGTTTGTTGCAGGAGTTTTGTGTCACCTTCAGAAGCTGTTCCAAGTTGTCTACTTTGAGCTGGAGGTGCTTCCTCTGCTGCTGGGCCACGTCGCGCTCCCGGCTCACTACAGCAAAGGTTTGTCTCAGCTGCTCGTAGTCACATTGCACCTGCAGGGACACGAAGCGCAAATGGAGTCCGGACATTAGAGAGGACAGAGGGTGATGAATCGTTTGAGGAGACAGAGGAGGTTAGATAACGGTTGACAACATAATAAGACAAGATCTAATAAGAAAAGCAGAAGAAACTAAAAATAAAAACTATGATCACGTCTTTGTTTTACTTTAAATGTTTTCTGAGGGTTGCTTTTGCAGCAGACTTGCTTTTTAACATGCATGAACAGTGGCAGCGCCTCTTTCTTTGTTGCCTCTGCAGCCAAACACCCATTGGCATTTCAAACACCAATTCATAAATTATTCTAATTTATTAACAAAACAACGAGTGTGTCAAGTGATAAGCTCACACATCTAAAGAGCATCAAATCTGATTATTTACTGTATTTTTGAGACATTCATAAAGATTCCACAGGTTGAGACTCTTCTAACAGAGGCACCCAAGATATAGCTTTGGATAACTTGGATTAATATTTTACATCCGGTGTTATTTTGAGAACAGTTAACATACAGACGGTATAGCACATTTTAAAAACGTTGCAGCTGGAGCATTTTATTAAAGCTATTATTGTTTTACAGGTTTTGTTGTTTGGTCAAATTTCTTGTGCTGTACTTTAAATCCTAAGAGTTCAAGCAAGAATAAATCTCATGCAAAACCAACTAGAGAAATTGCATTTCCTGAAAATGCAGTGTGAATGTTTATTGAAGAAGAACGTGCTGAAAAACAGCTGAAATTAGCAACAAATAAAAAATAAAAAAAATGCTGAAATGGAAGAACAAGCTAAATTAGCAGAAAGAACACATATTTGCAGAATAAGCCGAAATTAGCACAAAAATTAGGAAATTAGCTTGATAAAATCTTAAATTGGCAAAATTAAACAAACTGAAAAGTAGCAAAAAAGCAGAACGATTACCAGATGGAAGTGGAGAGAGCACATTTTTGCTGAATTAGGCTGAAAAAAGTTGAAATGCCTAATAAGCTTCTTAAGCATTCATTTCATGAAGCTTAAAGGCCCATCATGTTGTGACACTTAGCCACACAATCATTTAAAAAAAAAACATCCCAAATCTGGTATTTTTTGATTAGCGTTGGCAAACTGTTCAAACTATGAGAACCCTTAAACAAAAAAGGAAATTGTCGGTTTCGGTGGTTTACAATCATCATAAAATGCTTGTGTTGCTGCTGCTCTAGTGCTGCTGCTTTTAAAATAGTTTAGCTCACTGACTCTGGAGCAAGACCATTAACACACATTTAAAAGTCAATTATATAAATGGAAAAATGTGTGAAACTATTACAGCCTTACAATTAGGCCACTTCACTGGTTTTTAATCCAAAGTAGTCTAAGCTTGGACAGTGACAGCTGCTTGACTTCAAATAATAACACAAAATAAAAGGTAAAGGGAAAAACATAGCATGCAAATACAACTTACAATATATAAATACAACAAGTCTTTATAGTTAAACAAGATCCTATTATATGAAAGCAATTGAGATTGTATTTCCCTAAAATGGGCTTAAAACAAGATGGTGATTTAAAAAAGAACCCAACAAAAAACAATAACTTGTTAGAAAAATACACCTTGCTCATGCCAAAGATTTAAACAAAGATCTTGCACAATTTGTTAGGGCTCTGACTATGTATTGGAAATAACTCTCAGCTACTACCACACTCAGATTTAGCCGAATGTCTATAGAATTTGCAGTTATAGCCATTTTTGTGACACATCTTAATTTTGGTTAACTCCAAAAGTATAGTTGCACATCTAATTATTAATTTCTGAGAGTTTCATTAAAATCTGTCTGGTTTATAAGATATTTTGCTAACAGCACATGCTCACACAAACACAGTCACAAGCAGTTACATTACCATCTGCCTTTTTTGGTGGTGGATAAAGAATATTTGTATCCGTTTTTAAATTTTCTCTGATGAATAACCTCATCAAAGTTCATGCTCAACAAAATCCAATATTGGTCAATCGGGTCATATGGACAGTTTCTTTTTTTGTGGAAAGATGTTTCGCCCTCTATCCCAAGGGCTTCATCAGTCTGAGGAGTCCCAAGTAAACTGTTTTCCCCACTAAGCAGTACACTCCCTTTAGTGAACCAACCAGTTTGCTGGTGATAAGATGGTTTCTGGGGGCTGCCCTGTCCCCCGTTGACTCCGCCCAGGCAGGCAGCGACAGCCAAAGTGGTTCAAGACTTCAAAGTTCATGCACAGTCATCCAGGTACAAAATCCAATAATGGTCAGAAATTCTCTGATGGATAATGTTTTTCTAAGAATTTACATCAGTAAAACACAAAAATTATTCTGCTGTAATTCATTCATAATTTATTTATAAACTACACTGAAATTATAAATGTGGAATTTCCTTCACGCCAATCCTAAGTGATTTGCACTAAACCTTTAAAATATGTATTTTCAAACCCATTTAGTAATCTGATTGGCTGATTCTCCCAAATACTTGTGAAGACCCTTCACAGCAGCAGTCCAGCTTCTTTTCTGTGATAACTTTGTGTAGTATATTGCCGCAATGGTTTTATTAATTTTTTTCTCACGTACTCTGTGTCTTTCTTTGTCTTTTGCCTTTTTCATTATTCATCATCTTTGTACAGTTCAGCACATTCTGCCCGGGTATTTCCAACAATTGGCCTTACAAGCCAGCAGCCCTCATTCATACTGTAAATCTGGCAGGACTGAACAAGGTTTCAGCCCCCCTAATTCCTTTTCATCTCTGTGCCCACCTTGTCAGTGCACAGATGGCATCATTTTTGGAGCAAGAGCTCTAAGCAGAGCTCCTGGACACATGTCAACCCCCCCTGTGAAAGTCACTATTAAAGCCAGGGCAACTAATTGCCTCCAGTCACAGTCAGTCACTGTCTCTCTTCCTACATCAGTGTTTTCTCACATGTGAAATCTGATGAAGAGCGAGCACTGAAACACACATAAAGAATAAAGGCCTAGCATTCTTTAAAGCCTGCCACCTTTCAAATGATCAACAGATAAAAAAAAATTAAAAAGTTTAGAAACATAAGGTGTACACATTATGAAAAAATGTGACATTGAAACACTTGGTTTAAAATAATAAAATGAAGAAGTAGTAGCAAATGCTGTTGTTTGTGAACAGATGATAACACAGCTTCAGCTGTATTGATCTGTGGAGATGAATCAGATTCCAACATATCACTGAACCATTTATAAAACAGTAAGCATGTGATATAACGCTTCCAAATCACAGAGACTGTAAATAAAATTGATTTTTCTCACTGGAAATGATCTGGTCTACCATTAGTCACGAATAGATGTACAGTATGTGTGTGCCCTTGTTATGTATGATTTGCGCATCAAACAAAAGAAATTGCAATTTCTGGAAAACACAATATGAATGCTGAGTACTGAGAGGCTGCTGAAATCTATTACAGAATAGAGTTGAAGCCAAAAAAGCAGGACATTAGATGAAAGCTAAAATGAAAACACCCAGATAAAAGCTAAAAGAAGCAAAACACTAGCTAAATGGTAATAGTATCAAAATGCTAACTAAATGCTCAAAGTAGCAAAAGGCTAACTAAAAACTAAATGTAGCAAAATGCTGATTGAAAAGAGCAAAAAGTTTGATAAAAGTATCAAAAGGCAACCTAAAAGCTTTCCATCCATCCATCTTCTACCGCTTATCAGTAATCAAGTGGAGGTAACAGATGAGAAACTCAGATATCCATCTACACAGTAACACTTTTCAGCTTGTTCTGGGGAACCCCGAGGTGTTCCCAGGCAAGATACACAATCCTTACATTGACTTCTGGGTCTTCCCCAGAGCCTCCTACCAGTGAGATGTGTCTGGAAAATCTCTAAAGGGAGGCATCCAAGAGGCATCCTATCAGCTGTCCAGACCACCTCAATGGACTCCTTTTGATGGGGAGTAGCAGCAACTCTACTTTGAGCTTCCCCTGGATGAAGGAACTCCTCACCTTATCTCAAAGGCTAAGCCCAGCCACCCAGCAAAGTAAGCCCATTTTGGCTGTTTGTATGCAGGATTTCGTTCTTTCGGTCATGATCCAAACCTCATGACCACAGGTGAGGGTTGGAACATACTTTGTAGACAGACCAATAACTTGAGAACTTTGACTTTCGACTCAGCTCTCTCTTCAGCACAACAAACCGAAGTAATGCCCTCATTATTGAGGGCAGGGCCCCAATCCGACAATCCATTTCCCGCTCCATCCTACATCACTCTTGAACAAGACGCCCAGATATTTGAACTCCTCCACCTGAGGCAAACATGTCTCCTCTGCAGAATCACCACCTTAACATGGTGGAGGGGTTTGAGTACCCCTGTGATCCTGGGAGCAATGTTGTCTGGGTCATTAGCTCCTGGTAGGACCTCCCATGACAAGCAAGTCTCGGGGGAGGGGTCAGACTAAGAACGATTCAAAGCCCTTGATGGCAAAACAACAGTCATATCAAGAAACCTCACCCAAAAAAGGGAAACCGGGGCACCTCCCGGGAGCCAGGCCTGGGGGGTTCCCTGGCAAGCACCTGTTGGTTGAGCTTTGGCTTCTTGGGCTCGGCTAGACCAAGCCTAAAGAAAGGACAGGAAGCCACAACCATGTCAGTCCACCACCTGTGGGGAGGTCTGTCAAGGTCAGGTGCAAAGGATGCTGGGCAGCAGGTGAGGGAATGTCCATGGCCATGCAGACTCTTGGCAGCATAAATTGGCTCTAAGCTAAAAGTTAACTAGTAAAATCTGAGCTAAAACCTAAAAATAACTCAGCATAACTTAAAGTTAAAAATAGCAAAAGCTTGGAGAATTGGGAAATATTTATAAAATGTAAAACCTTCAAAATGTACTTGTCATAGTCTGGAATTAGCCAAATGTTTAATATATGAATGGCTAATACAACACTAAGTACACAGAACTACTTAGATTGCTAAAAACATACAGAAAAATTAATTTAAAAAAAGAAAATGGTGTGAATGCAGACTCAGCCTTGCACAAAAAACGTCTCACCTGATCATATTTGGATGACTTCAGGTGGTGGTCAACCAGCTCGAGGTTCAGACGGTTTTTCTCCTGCAAGGCCGCATGGAGCTTTCCTTTCTGAAAAAAAAAAAAAAAAAAAACTGACGAAAAACTTCTTCATATAATTACTCATGGCTGACTGTGTGTAACGTACGTACGCAGTACGGTAAAATTTCACACTAAAGATGTTACACGAGAGAAAACGTCTCAGGTTAGTGCCGAACCTGCCCTTCCTCTCTTGTGTGAGTGAGTGCATGTGGATGTGAGTGTGTGGAGATAAGCTTTTCTGTAAGATGCTGTCTGGAGGACAAAACCACAGCTGTAAACTGTCACCCTCCATTTGGTTTGTGGCACTGGCAGCTGATGAGGAGAAGAGGATAAGTGGAATGGGTGGGAGAAGAAACCTGGAATAGTGCAGGAAAGCAACAGATAGTGAGAAAATGTTTGCAGGAGGAATTTAAAAAAAAAAGCCCTACAGGATTTAACATTTGAGTGACAGCTTTCTCAATCAAGTCCTAAAAATGCAGCCAGGTGAGCAGAACCTCAGGATGAAATGAAGTTGAAAGACATGGAGGAGGGGAGGAAAAAGGATTGAGAAGTTCAGATCCTGTCTGCTTGCTTCATGGTTCACATTCACAGTCAGAAGTTGTCATGTTGCTGGTGCTGCAGGTACTCAAGCATTACATAATTATATCAGACTCAAAGTAGGCCAGTACTCTCCTCCTCTCACAGTTCTGAGCAGTCAAGAGTGATTTCACTGTGACTGACCACATCGTAGCACTTCATGCCGCTGATGGTCATTTTCAGCATCCCCATTAAAACGGTGGGATCAGATCTGTAACAGAAGACAGACCTTTTCTCTAATCAACTTTCAAAGTAAAAACAACAAGAGGCGTTAGTGTCATACTCATAATTAAAACCGGTGTCTTTCATTCATCCATCCATTTTCTTTTGTTTATTTCGGAGTCAGGTCATGAAGGCAGCAGCTTAAGCAGGGAGGTCCAAACATCTCTTGCCCCAGCCACCTCTTCCAGCTCTTCTGGGAGGAGCACAAGGCATTCCCAGAAAAAAGACAGTTTTTCCAGCATGTCCTGGGTCAAGAAAAACTACCACCCCAATCTGCCAAACCAATGGCACCGCCCCCAATGTCCATGTAATGTTGCAAAGGTGTGTCAACCAAGACAGCCCTGCAACATCCAGAGTCTTGAGGAACTCAGGACATATCTCATCCATCCCTGGAACCCTGCTGCCATATAGCTTTTTAACTATACCTCAGCAACCTCAGCACCAGTTAGGAATAGACTAACCTCCAAGTTCCCCAATTCAGCGTCCTCCATGAAAGACATGCCAGTAGGATTGAAAAGGTCTGAGAGGTGAAAGGTGCCTTCCACCTCCTGACAATGTCACTGGTTGAGGTCAACAGCACCCCACACTCTAAACACAGTGCTGGTAAAGCGCTGCTTTCCCCACCTCAACCGACTGATGGATTGCCAGAACCTCCTCAAAGCCAATCAAAAGTCTCTATCCAAGGCCTTTTCAAACTCCTCCTTCATCCGAGTTTAAGGATGGCCACTGCGAGAAGCACCGACAACCTTGCAGCCACAGCTCAAATCAGTCACCTCGACAATGGCCCATTTGGACAAAATGCCCCCTGCCTCTGCTGGTTTGTAGTTAAAGCTCTCTCTGAGATGTAAGTTAAAGATCTTTTTGATGGGTTCTTCTGACAGGTGTTCTCAGCAAAATCTCACTATGCATTTGGGTCTGGCATCTTCCCCTCACCACCAGGTGGTGATCAGTAGACAGCTCAGCTCCTGTCTTGTGACCTCTAATGTCCTAAACATATGACCATAGATCAGATGACATGACTACAAAGTTAATCACTGATCTGCAGTCTAGAGTGTCCTGGTACCATGTGCACTTATAATTTGCAGACACCCTTATGTTTGAACATGGTTTTTGAGATGGACAAACTATGACTAGGACAGAAGTTCAACAGCAAAACATCTCTCAAGTTCAGATCAGAGAGGCTGTTCCTTCCAATCACACCTTTCCAAGTCACACTTTCATTACCCACATGGGCACTGGAGTCCCTCAGCAGCATAAATAAGTCCCCAGCTGGATCAACTTCCAGCTTCCCCACTAAGAATTCCAAAAAAAACTGGGTACTCTGAACGGCCGTTTGGCACATGAGCACAAATAATCGTCAGGTCCAATCCTCCCACCTGAAGGTGCAGGAAAGCTACCAACTCATTCACTGGGGAAAACTCCAACACACAGGCACCAAGCTGGGGACTAAGAGTAGACCCACACTAGCTTGGTGCCTCTCGTCCTGGGTAACTCCAGAGTGGAATAAGGTCCAGCCCCTCTCAAGGAGATTGGTTCCAGAGCCCATGCTGTGGATCAAAGTGAGACCAACTAGATCTAGTTAGCACCACCACAGGGCGGCTGTGGCTGAGTGATTAGAGCAGTTGTCCTCCAGTGCAAGAGTTGGAGGTTTGATTCCACATGCTGAAGTGTCTCTGGGCAAAACACTGAACCCCTCGTTGCCTCCAATGTGTGTCCCATCAATGTATGAATGTGATAAAAAACTGATTATCGTATTGTAGTGTAAAGCTCTAAGTACAGTCCATTTACAATTTACCTCCCAACCTCATGCACAAGCTCAGGGTCCTTCCCTACCAGAGAGGTCACATTCCATGTCCCAAGAGCCAGCTTTGTAAGCCAGTGTCAGAATGCCAAGACCCCGCATTTGGCTACAACCCATGGCACTTTGCACTCGACTCGTATGACCCCTCCTGCAGGTGGTGAGCCCACATGTTGCTCATTCTGGCTGAGTCTGACTGAGCCCCATGGGTAAGAAACCTAGTCTCTCTGTACTTTATTTCTGTAAATCCCTTTGTGTCAGCTCATGGTTCAGTATTTTTAATGTAAATGTTCTGTTTTCCAGTCACCTGTTTGTATTCCCATGACTAATGTTTCCCTGGCTCCCCTGACCACTCATTCATTACACCTGTTACTAATTGGTTCCTGTCAAAAGATCTCATTCAGTAATCACCCCTCCCAGTAGAAATCAGCTCACAGACAGCTCTCAGATTCTGTCAGATCCTCTTACACAATACTCCTGGTCAGTCCTGGGTTTTTGGCCCATTTTGCTCATGGTCTTGTTTTCATTTAATAAATATGTATTTGGCTTCTACTTGCAACCAACAACCACAGCTACAGTACATTCACTACCACCAATTTAGTCTTTTAAAATCCATACATTTGGCCGAGTACACCAAGTTACCCAAGCTAACTCTTTCAGCTATCACTTGGCATTTTTCTCCTTGTGAAACAACCTGAGGAACAACATGAACACAGTTGTTTTTATTTTTTACATTGATCTCTACTGAGATGTTGAGCACATGATTGGCAGTGATTTAATAGCTTTATAATTATGTCCTGTATTCTGCAAGTCTCTGCTGTAATAACATGCAAAACTTCCAAGTATCAGATTGACTTGGCATCAGCTGATCCTTTTGAAATTTCTCTTACTGGTATTGAAAACAAAATGTCTTATCTTGATATGCCTAAACTTGATTTAAAAAAATATGTTATTGTTTGCTCCGTTGTTCAGGTACATAATATAATGACTATCTAACTGGACAGATTGAAATCAAATCAAAAAGCAAAGCTTCCAGAAATGATAAAGATGCTTTCTGCGTGGTTTTCATTCACCACAGAGGAGCTGCCGCAGTCTGCAAAGTGTTACATATTTTTTGATGCACTCTACATTTTACGCAATATGCTCTCCTGAAACTGGAGACAGGGAATCCAATACTTCTCTGTCACCTTTTGCACCAGAGAGAGATTGTGCAGCTCAGAGGTTTATGATCAAATTTATCAGCACATTGGATGAACTCGATAAACCCTGGCCAAGAGGAGAAAGAATAACAAAGCGAGTTAGCACCCAGAAAGACTCATTCATCTCTTTGTGTTCAGGCAGAGATGGCAGGGATGCTGAAGAGAGACACAATCAAGGCAGAACACAGACAAGGGCAGGAAGACAGAGAATGGTGAATAAGCTCTCTCGTGGCTTTGATTGTGTAACTTTTTTGCTACATCACTTTATTGCAGTCTAGTTTTTGGTAGAGTCAGTAGCACTCAAATGCAGCTACAAATAATTTGCTTAGGTTTGGTGGATTTTTACCTGAATTATTGCGCATGAACTTTGGTAATTTGCTTAGGTGAAATTGGCTAATTCACATTACCATATTTTTGGCCTATAAGTTGCAGTTGTTTTGCATAATTTACATGCCCTGTGACTTATAGGCTGAAGTGACATATTTATGGATTTTTCCCCATATTTATAAACCTTTTTTGGCTGAGAAATTACCGTTTTCATTCAATCTGACTGAAAAAAAAAAGAACAGTTCCATTTTCAGCCACTTGATGGCAGCAGAGTAGTAATAGCTGTATGGCTTGCTGTTGTGTCATGCAATAGGTAAACGTGGCTATAATGAAAAATTCAAAAATATTTATGACAAAAACAAACAGAGTTTATTTATTATACTATAATGTACTTTATACTTTATTGTTTCGTTTTTTTCTTTTAATTTTTTTGAACTGACCATGCCCTGGATGACTGAGAATCTTCACCAGATATTAATGACTCATTCGGCCTGCCATAGCCTCCCCATCTTCATTCTGCTCGCTGCTTGAAACCGTCAAAACAGCTGCACCGTCCCGGCAAAAATGCAGCTAATTTGACCATCAAAGTGCATTTGTTAAGCAAATGTTAGACTGAGACACACCTTTGCTATAATTTCGAGCAAACAAAAAAATGTTTAGGTGGTTATCTTGTTAAATTTTTAAGAAATGCAGCGGCTGGTCCAACTGCTCGTGCCCTCTTCGCAGCAGCAAAATTATTTTTGAAATTCAGCTGATTTGACCATTAAAGTGCATTTTTGAAAGAATAGTTCAACTTAGCTATAATTTCAAGCAAACAAATAATTGTTTTTAGTTGTTTATCTTGTTGAATTTGCACAGTGTTTATTTCCGCAAATTGGCTTTTGAAATACAACTGATTTGACTGTCAAAGTGTATTTATTAGGCAAACGTTAGAGTGAGATACACATTTACTATAATTTCCAGCAAACAAATAATTGTTTTAAGTGTTAATCTTGTTAAATTCTCGTTAAAGTCTTCCCGTGCATGGTCCCACGGCCACCATTTGTCAGTCCATCGATTTTTGGCACAACACCGGCCCACATTTCCGGGTTGGCAGCGGTGACACGCAACAAACGCAACGCGTCAGTGGTGACGCATAATAGATGCAATGTATACAGCAAAGCAACATATTTATGAATTTTCCACATTATTAGACAAATATGGACCGATGCGACTTATACGGCTGTGCGATGTGTACAGCAGAAATTACGGTAGTCTGATTCAGACGGCCTCCACTGAAACACAAGAGTTGGCATCGTATGGAAGCAAATAAGAGTTTCTGAAAAGAGTGATTAAAAAAACATGCTCAACCAGCTTTTCTAACAAGTAAAAGTACAGATGATACTTTTCATAAAACCCAAAGTAAAAGGTTCATAAAACATAAAAAAAATAATAATGATGTTTCAAAAGTCTCTGTTCAGGTCCCACAAGAATGATGTCCATTTCTCTACTTCATCTCCTTTCTGGCAAATCACACATTCACAGCTCCACTTAACACTCTGTAGCAACTCGTAAACACACTGCTAGACTGTGAAGCATAGGACACACACACACAATTAACTGCCAGTTTAATCCTCCAATATGTGCAAATCAACAAATAAATCTGGTTTGAATATGAAAGCTGTTTAGACCTTCTTTGGAGGAGAATATACAAGACATCAGGGACTCTGAATGAAATTGGTTAGGTGTGAACCTTTGTTGTGGAATTCGAGATCAATATGTGCTGAAAGTGAACAGGCCTTGGAGGGAAAGCTCAACCCCACTAATGCCTAATACACTGACGACTTCTGTCTTCCTTTGTCTTTTCTCTCCATCTCAATCTTCACATGCCCACATACTCTACCAGTAATGAAGCTAACGGTCGAGGTCTGCTTACTGTGGAAAATCATACAAAAATGCATTCATGTAGACAAATGATCTTTTAATTAAAGTCTGGATAAGTAATAGATACAGATACAATTTTTTTAAACAAATCAGGGTAATTGCAGCAGAAGGACTAGTCACAAAAATAATTTACTTACAAGAGTGATATCAAACAGCTTTCAAAAATACTGAGGGGTTGTAGAGCTCAACCAGGATGCAAAAAAGAACAACAGACTTTCCATTCAACCTTCATTTATACAGTTTAGTCTCATTGAGCCTCAAGGACTCATTCACAAGAGAGACCTATTTTAAATAAAGAACACAGATGACATAAGTACACAATTTTATAAAAGCATATACTGTAAATTGGAAAGTAAATGGAGGAAATTATACAAAAATTAAAACAAAAACAGCTACATTATAAAGCATTATAAAACTTGTAAGCGCTATATGTTGTCATCATTGTATGTTCCTGTACAAGGATGACAATGGTTCTCTGCATTTAACCCATCGCACCTGGGATACACAAATGTGGAGCAT
>JARVLU010000528.1:20829543-20852084 GCA_031762415.1 Simpsonichthys santanae | reverse complement strand
TTGAATGTCCAGAGGACCAGACTTAGCTTTTTTAGATTTTTCTACCTGGATTATTGAGCATGCATCAGGGTAATTTCTTGACACTTTTGTTGCTTCTTTTTTAGTTTTCATAACGGCAAACCAGTGAAATGTTCCCAGTATGATGGCTTGGTGGAGATGGCCTCCATCTGTGCTCTCTGTAACGACTCGTCACTGGACTATAACGAGGTCTGTGGCACACAGTAAACCTCGCTCCCACACCATGGCAACATCTCACTCGTTTTGTGTTGAATTTCTAAAGACGGCTCATCACTCTTCATTGTTTGACCAGATCAAAGGCGTGTATGAGAAAGTGGGTGAGGCCACGGAGACGGCTTTGACGTGCTTGGTGGAGAAAATGAACGTGTTCGATACAAACATTAGAAGCCTTTCCAAGGTTGAGCGAGCCAACGCCTGTAACTCTGTACGTAACATTTACCTCTAAAAAAAAATGCAACATGACTCTTTTAAATGTAAAATAAATTCTTATTGCTGTTTATATGTTGTAGGTGATCAAGCAGCTGATGAAGAAAGAATTCACTTTAGAGTTTTCCCGAGACAGGAAATCAATGTCTGTGTACTGTACTCCTAATAAAGCCCGCTCCTCTGCTGGCAAGATGTTTGTGAAGGTAAACATTTCTCACAATACACAGCTTATTACCGTATTTTCTGCCGTACGTGTCACACCGCCTTATGAGTCGCATCAGTCAATGTCTAATGAAGTGGAAAAATCCATAAATTTGTCACTTTGCCGTATAAGTTGCATCTATTGTGCATCACCGCTGACAACTCGGAAATGTAGCCTGGTGTTGTGCCACAAATAGATTGACTGCCAAATGGTGGTCACGGGAGCGTGTACGGGAGGACTTTAACAAGATTAGCACTTAAAAATATTTATTTGTTTGCTTGAAATTATAGCAAAGGTGTGCTTTAGTCTAACTGTTTCAAAACCCGAATCATGGAAGTGCACAGAGGGACGAGTCGCTGTGCATTTATTTGAAATTTAACAAGATAAGCACAAAGCACCTAAACATTTGTCTGCTCGACATTATAGTAAAGGTGTCTCAGCTGAACTTTTACTTAATAAATGAACTTCAGTGGTCAAATTATCTGCATTTTGCCAGGGCAGTGCAGTGAATTGAAGCTGATTTGACGGTTGCTCCAAGCGAGCTGGATGAAGGTGGTGTTCTATGGCAAGCCGATTGTGTCATTAATAGACACTTTTATCCATTACATGACACAACGGCATGCCATACTACTCGAGTGCAATGTAGGGGCTGAAAATGGTGCTGTTCAATATTTTCATTCAGAATGGATGCAAACGGTCACATCTCAGCCAAACATTGGTTTATAAATATAGGAAAGAATCCATAAATGCATCGCTTCGGTTTATAATTTGTAGGGCATGCAAATTATGCAAACAACAGCCACTTATAGGCTGAAAAATACGGTACAGTGTTTATGTCATTGTCATAATGGTCTTTTTCTCATAGGGCGCCCCTGAGGGAGTGATTGACAGGTGTACACACATCCGTGTAGGCAGCAACAAGGTGCCCATGACCCCTGGCATCAAGGATAAAATCATGTCTGTGATCCGGGAGTATGGGACGGGCAGAGACACCCTGCGCTGCCTGGCTCTGGCAACGCGAGATAATCCCATGAATAAAGATGAAATGGTTTTGGAGGACTCCTCTCGCTTTGTAGAGTATGAGGTAGGAGCCTGGAGTATTTATTCTTCTTGCATTAACATTTTCCTGTTTGACTTGTAGTAATTTTTTTATTTTTCCGTCATCCAGACTGATTTAACATTTGTGGGCTGCGTCGGCATGCTGGATCCTCCCAGGGCAGAGGTGGCAGCCTCCATTCGCCTCTGTCGCCTTGCAGGCATCAGAGTAATCATGATCACTGGAGACAACAAGGGTAACTGAAGATCCACAAATTACTTTGGTTTCACTTCCAAAATGAAATAAAACAAACTGCTTGGTAAAATTTTGTGAAGTCTGAATTCTGTGCGCATGTGTATTTTAGGGACAGCTGTGGCTATTTGCAGACGCATTGGCATCTTCGGTGAAGAAGACGATGTTTCTAGCATGGCTTTCACTGGCAGAGAGTTTGATGACCTCACACCTGCTGCGCAGAGAGAAGCTGTGGTCAAAGCTCGCTGCTTTGCTCGTGTCGAGCCTGCTCATAAATCCAAGATTGTCGAGTATCTTCAATCCTACGATGAGATTACAGCGATGGTAAAAAGTGATATTCCTTTAAGTCAGTGCAGTAGCAGCTTTGATATTACAGGTAAATGGTTTCTCACTGATGTTCTGTCTCCCTGCTTTCAGACAGGGGATGGAGTAAACGACGCTCCCGCTCTGAAGAAGGCCGAGATTGGCATCGCCATGGGCTCAGGAACAGCTGTGGCTAAAACCGCTTCAGAAATGGTCCTGGCTGACGACAATTTTGCTACAATTGTAGCTGCAGTTGAGGAAGGCAGAGCCATTTACAACAACATGAAGCAGTTCATCAGATACCTCATCTCCTCCAATGTGGGCGAAGTTGTCTGGTAAGGCTGGTTTATGTCGAAACGTCCATCAGGACATTTGTTTTTCCTTCCACAACCTCCATGATTTTATTATTTTTTGTGTGTGTAGCATCTTCCTGACAGCAGCTCTGGGGTTCCCTGAAGCTCTTATCCCCGTTCAGCTGCTCTGGGTCAACCTGGTGACTGACGGTTTACCTGCCACCGCTTTGGGTTTCAACCCACCTGACTTGGACATCATGAGCAAACCTCCACGTAATGCTCGAGAGCCCCTCATCTCCGGATGGCTCTTCTTCAGATACCTCGCTATTGGATGTAAGTTTTTGTCTGCAAGGAGAGTAAACAATTTCTACTGATTGATGTGCAGACCATGCCACCAAATCCCTCCAAAAATGTTAATATTTTTGCTAAAATTATGAAAATAAAGTTTGACATCCATTCTGCTTTATGTAAGTAAGCAGGTAACTCCTGTGAGTGACTTACTTTTTTCATGCTAACAGGTTATGTTGGGGCTGCCACTGTCGGTGCTGCCTCTTGGTGGTTTGTTGCTGCTGAAGACGGACCAAGGATCACCTTCTACCAGCTGGTAATTTGAACGTCTAGTATTCTACTTCACTACATCTGAATGCATTCCTTTCCTCTTGGCTCTAATGTGTCACATTTTTCAGAGCCACTTCCTGCAATGCGGCCCAGAGAACCCAGAGTTCCAGGGTTTGGACTGTAAGGTGTTTGAGTCCCCTTACCCTATGACCATGGCCCTGTCTGTGCTTGTCACCATTGAGATGTGCAATGCCCTTAACAGGTTGGTTCCAACATGTCTTCCTATTCTGTTCTCGTGGTTGTATGGTCTATTTTTTACTCTTGTTTCATTTATCTGTGTTGTTTCTCAGTGTGTCGGAGAACCAGTCCCTTCTACGAATGCCTCCCTGGGAAAATGTCTGGCTGCTCGGAGCCATCTGCCTCTCCATGTCTCTTCACTTCCTCATCCTCTACGTGGAGCCTCTTCCAGTAAGGAATATTTTTAGTTGGACAACCAAATGTGTAACCCTGCTGTCATGTACATCTTCTGTATTTTTTAGCCTATAAGTCACAGTTTTTTGCTAAATTTACATGCCCTGTGACTTATAGGCCGAATTGACGTATTTATGGATTTTTTTCGCCATATTTATAAACCAATTTTTGGCTGAGATATGACCGTTTTCATTCATTGACTAAAAAAAATGGAACACTACCATTTTCAGTCACTAGAAAGCAGCAGAGTAGTAGTAGCAGTAAGTCATGCTGTTGTAGCATGTAATAGGTAAACGTGGCTATAATTATAAATTCAAAGAAGGTCAAGACAAAAGCAACTGGACTATTTATTTTACTTTATACTTTATTGTTTTTGTCTTGAACTTTTTTGAATTTTCCATGTCCTGGATGACTGAAACGCTTCACCAGCTATTAATGACACAATTGGCTTGTCATTGTCCCCCACTTTCGTTCTGCTCGCTGCTTGGACAAGTCAAACCAGCAGCATCGCCCCAGCAACCATTAAAGTGCATTTATTAAGTAAAGGTTCAACTGAGACACACATTTACTATAATTTTGAGCAAACAAATCATTTTTTTGGTGTTTATCTCGTTAAATTTCAAAGAAATGCAGAGGCTTGTCCACCGCTTCCGCAAATCATCTTTTGAATTTCAGCTGATTTGACCATCAAAGTGCATTTATTAAGCAAAAGTTAGATTGAGACATACCTTTAATTTCGAGCAAACAAATAATTGTGTTTAAGTGCTAATCTTGTTAAATTCTTGTTAAAGTCATTCTGTGCACGGTCCAATGGCCGTCATTTGGCAGCCCATTGATTTTTGGCACAACCTCGGCCCACATTTCCAGGTTGTCAGGGGTGACGCATAACAAATGCAACACGTCAGCGGTGATGCATAATAGATGCGACATGTATGGCAACATATTTATGGATTTTTCCATTTTTTTTTAAACATATTTGGAATGATGCGACTTATAGGACCATGCGATGTGTACAGCGGAAAATACGGTGTATACAGTATTGCTCTCCAAGTCTCTAAAGCCGTACATCTTTCTGAATTACTTTACAGATCATCTTCCAGATCACACCTTTGAACCTGACTCAGTGGCTGATGGTGCTCAAGATCTCGCTGCCCGTCATCCTACTGGACGAAATGCTCAAGTTTGCTGCCAGGAACTACCTGGAGCCCGGTAGAGAGCTGGAGAAGCCTGCCAGCTGCAAAGCCTGCTCCCTGTTTGCATGTATGGAGGGCATCTCCTGGCCCTTCGTGGCCATTTCCCTCCCACTGATTGTGTGGATCTACAGCTCTGACACTAACATGGCTGACATGTTCATGTCCTGACTGACCTGAGCACAACCTCAACTGTTTCATCCCCCGTCCCACTGCCATCACCTCCCTCTCTCCTTCTCTTTCTGCCTTCTTAAATGTGCATAGTTAGCGTGCGTGAGCGTTTGTAGACTTAGCGTGTGTGTGTGAGCTTGTGTGCACGAGAAGGACCAACTCATCGAATCTAACAAATAATATAAAAAAAGTTCATAGGTTGTTTGTTTTGAGTTGAGATAGGACTTGTGAATGGATGAGGCTTTAAAATATGTGTTAAGAGGACCACCACTCCCATAGCTTTGGACTGTGTTGCTGGTTTAAAAGCAAATATAGTGTTGACTTTTTTTTTTTTTGTTAATATTACCTTTAAGATATGTTTTAAAGATGTGTTCTGTGTCACTACAGTTCTAGAAAGTAGTTTTGTTGAGGTTCCCTCCCATTGAAAAGGAAGTTTAAGATATCAAATTATTTGACCTGTACAGAGATTGAACACTATTTTATGCAACCTTTTTTTTTTTATGGCTTTGTAAATTGTTTAACCAGCGTGACTTAGAGATATCGCCTTGATTTGTTTTCTGTTTTACCATTGTGTCTTCAGTAAAAACTCTTGAGGACAAGCTCCATGTGGCAGACAAGGATGGGGAAAGGTTTGGTTAAAACTAAAAGAAAAAGAAAAAAATTGGGAAACAAACAAAAAAAAAGCTGCATGTCCTGTGACTAAGCATGAACTCTGTGGTTTCTCATTTCTAATTTATAAACGTCCCCCTCGTTAAAGCATAAATAACTTTGTAATTTTTTTTTTTTTTACAGTGTTGAAATAAGTCAGTTTTTCTGCACCTGGCAGAGCACAGCTACCTCAAATTGACAATAGGTTTTGCTCATCTTGCTTTTCAGCGGTCGTACTAAAAGAACATCTGAGGTGTGCCCCCTATTGTGCAGAAAAAGAACAAAATCTTTTTTTCCTCCCCTTTAACCCCATTTTAAGGATATATTTTGTTTGTATGAACTTGTGGCATTCTTTAACTTAATTTTTGTTGTGCTGTGGAGGCAGAGCTGGGTGGGGATGCTGTTTACCATCTCTATAGCGTTTGATTCAAAGGACGGTAATCTTTAAAGAATAATACTAAAACAGCAAGTTTTACACATGAACATTGCAAATAAAACTTTTTTTTTCTACTTTAAAAAAAATACACTCATGAACCCTTTGAATCAAGTGTTTTCTGTCTTTATTTAAACATTTGAGGCTCATGATTTTCAGTTTCACAAGTGTTTTTGTACGTGTATATTTTACTTGAATACAAAACATTTCAGACACAAATGCTTGAGTTTTTTTTGATTGAACATGATGTGCAGGCGCTATTGGAAGAAACCTTAGACTGTAGAGTGCTTAGCTTATGGTTGAATATTTTGAATCAGTCATTTGCACTAATTGAGCATTAATTTGTGTGAACATTTCTGTGTGAAACCCATCAAAAGCATGTGTTTTAGGTAGAAGCCTGGTTGTTCTCACCCACTTGTGTGTCTTAATTTTTTTTCTTCAATGCCTTCCATTGGCTCTCCTGTCACTAGCGTGAGTATCCATTTCTTCCATCCTCCACTAAATATTATAAGACATTGTTTGATCATGTCTCAAATACAAGTGTTTAAAATACAATTTTCTAATGGGCATTGTGTAAAATGAAAATAAAACAAAATGCTACGTTTTGCAAACACATAAACCCACATTTATGGTAATGAAATGTTTAGCGTTGTTGAAATGTACAAGCCCGTCCCTGAAAGACATCTGGATAGAAGCATGTTTTAAAACCTGTATGATTGCATTTCCTGATGTGGAATTTGGCACTAATGCACCCCCATACCATCAGAAAGGCAGCTGTTTTGAAATTGTTCCACAGTTTTTAGATTGGTTATAGTTTCCCCTAGTTTTCAGGGGTAGAGATGACTGTGGGGAAAAAGCTGCGCTACCTCTATAGCTTTTTAGCTATCATGTCTGTATTGCACTCAGCTAGCTTGGTGCTGTGTCATTGCTAGCAATTGGCAGGGTGGGGCACCCTGCTTGTATAATAATGAATGTATTGTCGTCATTGTATGTTCCTATACAATGGTGAAACTGGCACTCTGCATTTAGCTTATCCAAGATGGTGGGCGGAGCCTATTGGTGTGGGATAGGATGTGCAGCTCAGAGACCACAAGATGTGCAATGACGGGATTGAATCTGGGGCTTTCATGTCCCGGGTTGGCTGCCCTGCCCCCATCTCGGCCCCCATAATGGTAGTGGAAACATTATTTTTTTACTGACTGCCTTTCTTTTAACAACAGACCTCTTACTGACCTGATGGCAATTGAATGAATTGCAAAAATGCTTCTTTTGTTGTTTTTGTGCCACTTAAGTCTTTTTTATGCTCCATATGGGTTTACAAGATTTGCAAATACTGTACTGTATTTTTATTTACATATTACACAATGTCCCAACTTTTTTCAAAATTGGTATGAATATACATAAACAAGGGAGAAATTGTGAGTCTTCGACCACATTCCACTGTAGTGAATGTCGTGTGCCGTTCTTTTCACTCTTCTGACACATGCTTCACAAAATCCATCTTTGTACAAGATGAACATTGATCATTTTTAAAGGCCCATGTTTTATTCTGACTCTGCTTTTCCCCTTTTTAGGTTGGCTTTCATGAAAGCTTGCAGTTTAAAATTGGAATGAGAATCTGGAGTCATCCTTTCATCCTGCTCACGCTCAATATGCAGACATCATGAAGACCAGCAGTTTGTACCAATTAACTGGTAAAAAGGAATACAGTGACTGAATATGTAATATATATACCGGTATATATTTTTTTCTTTTTGCCCTTTGCATCACAACCATAAACACAATATCTTCACATTTTTGTGCTAAAAGATGATATTCCTGTTTTATGTGCAGGGAAGTTCTTGGCACCCTTTGAATCCCTCTTGCATGAAGAACTCTCATGTTACCTTGTAATGTGGGAAATTTCCAAAACACTAGGTTGAATAATCTTAGCTGTACATCAGTCTACAGAACAATTGTGCATGTTTCTGCTGTATGTAGGCTTTGCTTTTTTTTTTTTTTTTTTTTTTGTATTTATAGATTTTAATGTGTAATACTCAAATTATATTAGGATGGTTTTAAAATATGTGATTAATAAATTGTAAAATCACTTTTTATTGTAATGGTTTGGGAAATTTGCACAGTGTTGGAAATGGAGAATTGATTCATCCTTAACTTTTTTTTTTTTTTTTGCCCATTAGTTCTCTACGCATTAAGCCATTTACGTTTCATGATTTACTCATTTTTCATTAAACAGACTCATTTCTTGGTGAACCTGCAATATAAACATGTCTGGTTTTCTTATTGCCTTGACATTCCTGTTATATTATAATTATTATGAATCTTTATCAACTGCTGTAAAACTGTGATTTAAAGTGAGGGTCTCCTCATGACACCCGACTGAGGGATGATGTTAATCATATGTAAAGGAGACGTCAATCATTTATGAAGGTATAAGAAATGATTGTACATGCATTACTGAGGTTGTGATTTCAGGTAAATAAAATATTAAAGTATTTGATTTGTCTTTTTTTGTTTGTTGTAAAGGCCTAACTTACTGTTTGGGACTTCTTCAGTCTGAAGAAGTCTTGTAAGAGCTGACTGAACCTTATGTATCTATCCGGATTATTGTGCATGCATCAGAATATATTAGTTTCTTTACATGCATGTCTAAATTGTGTGTCAGTGTAAATGATTTCTGTACAGATAATCTCGCCTTGACCTTTCATACATTAATATGGCGTGTAAAAGATGGAGTACCGTTAAGACATATTCCCATACTGTATACAGTACTGTATTTATAAACTTCTACCTGTTCGACAAGATCGTTTATTGTGAAGTCCACAAAAGGGAATGGAGCACCACCTAAATTTAATGCAACAAAGGCTAGCTGTATTTTATAGAGACTTTACATCACCTAGAGTGGAGTTGATGGCATATAAAATTGTATCATCAGCATATAAGGTGAATGAAAGCTTCCCTAACAGATTGTGGAACATCTTTTCTAAATGCTATAGAGAGAAAAACTAATTTGGACCAAGAATTGAACCTTGGGGCACACCTGATGAAACGAAAATGTGAAATATAAGGATCAACCTATTTGCTGCCACCTATTCGAAAAATAATTTGAAAGCCATGTTAGTGGCTGACCAGAAATGTCAGTATGGTTTAATTTCTCTAATAGGATGGTGTGATCCATAGAGTCTAAGGCTTTAGCTAGTTGATGAAAATCCCTGCAGCCGAGGGAGGACGATAACCTGCTATTGTTAAAGAAAAAAATATTTGAAAGCACTACCTAAACGAACAGATCAGATGGTTTGGGAATACATTTTTCCAAATCAACAGATCACTGCAGATGATCTTTAGCAAAGATGGAAACTCCTCCTCTGCTCAGCCTATCTTGCTGGAACAGGGTGTACCTGGTCAGGTTTAAATCAGTTTAGGAAACGGGATTCTGGTCCATTTCAGGTAGGCTGTGGAGAAATCCCAAACCTTTGCAAGAACAAAATTAAAAGCAATATCTAAACCGTGAGGAAATATTTAGAAGATCTGAGTTGTTGCATGGGCCCAGGTGAACATGAATATTCCCAGAAATCTGGAGTGATAAAATGAGAAGATAACAAAACAAACAAACAAAAAAAAAAAAAAACCAGAACGGTAACTAACACTGTGATTTTATAAGCATAAAATAAAAACATTCTTGAAAGCTATTTTATGGTGTTGCATGACAATTAAAAACATAAACGAAAGGAAATCCAGCAGAACTCCTACAGACCAGGTAACATCAAGCAGATCAGGTATCGAGTGCTCAGAACCAGCATTGCGGAGCAAAATGAACATCAACAAAACCAAAAAACTGAGTTAAAGACGAGAAAAATAGAATGCAACAGGAAACATGCTCCAATCTCAGCATGGAGCCAGATCACTGTGCCTGGTGATTGATGGAGACTGGGTTGGGCCTGGCAGCTGGTTGCGAAATTCAGGCTAGGTAGCTGATAATGTGACCTGGGCTAGGCTTGTTCACAGGGCCTGGCAAGTTGATGGTAGAGTCTCAGCTGCTGTACCTAGTGGCAACAACCAGCATGTCACTGATCCATCTGCCTGAAGAGCCAGGGAGTTCCTGAACCATCTGTGTTCACTACTTGCCCCAGCGTATGGGACTGGTGGTAAATGATGGAGTCTGGTCTGGGTCTGGTGAGGCCTGGATCTGTTGGTGGCCGGTCAAGCTGAAAGAATTAGAGTTGAGATACTCCTTTGTGAAAAATGGTCACTTTTATGTGGGTTAAAGGTGCGGGATAAAAGGCTCTGACTGATTTTGCTTGGACTGGTTGCTGGACCTGTTGGCTGATTGTGGAGCCTGGGTTGCTGTTGCTCAGCAGATATGAGCACTACCAGATTCCACAAGATCTTTGTTTAAAAAAGTGGCATTTTGGTGTCAACTCGATTAGCAAATGACAGTATTTCAATAATCACTGTATGGATTTTAGTGAAACTTTCAGAAAATAATCTTTGAATGTACATGTATAAGTGAATAAATTTAACAGCCAATTAAAATAAAGATAAATGGCTATAAGTCATTTAATGTTGCTGAAACTTGTAGTTTTAGTTGAGACTCTTGATGCTCCCTTCATCACGGGGTCACCATAGCAAGAAGACGCATGTGAAAAATTTGGCAATTTTTTTCAATATACTGTATATGCTGGATGCCCTTCTTGACACAACCTGGCCTTGAACCCACAACCTCAGGATTACAAGAATGCAGCGCTGACCACCAAGCTGCCACAACCCTCTCCCTAAATGTCAAATAGGCTACATACTTATTGTGTAAGATTGTTTGGCTGAATATTTGTTCAAACCTTTTACATTTTGGGAGTCAGCCTTATTAGACTGTTAGCAAAATATATCTTGAACCACTTCTCTGATTTAAAAACTAAACGAACATTGCCACTATTAACATTTGGAGTCAATTTAAGACGGGTGTCACAGCTACTCAACAAACACATGGCTAACCAATTGTGCAGCTATTCAGCCAACACTGGATGTGATAGTAGCTGAGAGTCATACACAACACATACTCCAATGTTGGTGAAACATAAATGGCTATAATTTAGTCAGTTTACAAACTTCGAGCTCAAACTTAGCAATTAGTTAATAAAGTTACCAACAACAAAAAAAAGCAAGTAGGCTTATTAATAAAGTTGGATATTGTGAACCAACTAATAAACTTTTTGTTCAAAGTCATACTTTAAAATGTAATGACATTGTTTATATAATATTACGAGGTTTGTTAATATTTGAACAAGCTAAAGAGAAAAGTAAAGTAAAACCTAGACGTACAGCATTTTGGTTATTGGTGTAAAACTGTGGAATGAAATGAATGATGGTCTCAAATTATGTGCTTTTATGGAGAGCTTTAAGAGCTTTAAAATGTAAAATTATAAAAGCTTATACTGTATGTGTAATGTGTAACCATGTATGTATGTAATGTGAATATGTATATGTATTATATACAGTATATGCATATTTAAATACAGTACAGTATAGGGTAAATGTCTCTACAGTATATGAACAGTAGATATCTGTCATTATGTACTTTGTAGGCTGCTGAATAAGCCTTGGCTTCAACCTATTCCTTTTTTGGTAAATAATCGGTTCCCCATTTTTATTTTGTTTTCCTTTATTTACTTATTTATTTTGGTAATGTTTTTCATTGACCAAAATAAAGTTTAGTTAGTTTCCCAAAAAGCAGTGCGTCAACTCGACCACTAGATGGCAGCATTTAGTTAAAACAGCTGAACTCGACCCCAATGACCCACTAGCAGAAGAAACTCTTTTAAAATCGACCTAGAGGTGATAAAATGACGCAGTATTACAAATTATTGGCTTTAATTGAAAAAAATTTGAAATCACATCAATTATAACGTTACGATTAGGTGAAATTATCAAGTAAACAATTAATTTAATGGGTTACGTTAACATTTGATTAATTTGTGTAAGAAAACTCAAATGAGGTTTAGAGGAGTTCCTGTGAACCTGAAGGGAAGTGACGTTTCGTCTGCTCTGTCTCTTTAACCAGCAGACTGTCCAACTGGCCCCGCCCACTGCTTTCTGCGCCTCCAGTGCTGCTGTGCCGGAGATGGGGAGCGCGCGCGCAGCAGCATCACGTCCCCAAGACACGGGATGAGTCTGGAAGGAAACATTAAAACCTTTAACACCAAACAGGTGCACTGGATCCGAAATGGGATAAAAGATTCAAGCTGTTCACGGACGCCGGACTCGAGCGCTTAAAAACTCGTTAATAGCCGTTCTCCTTTATCTCTGCTGATACAAAGGCTCTTTTGAGGAGAAGCAGCACCTGGGAATAAAACCATACAAATGCACGAGAGTGAACGGAACTGCGTTGCTTAAAATAAAAGGGCAAAAAAAAAAAAAAAAAAAAAAAAAACCTGGAGTGACAAGTAAGTGAACCGAGCAGGATTAAAACACTTTCTTTGTTTTTTCTTCCTCTGTGTCCCCCTGCGAAGACGTCAGTCATTGTGTCGACGCTGATTTTTCTTCATGCCATTTAACCAGAGAATTTAAACAAAAAACTGCGGAAATAATGAATAATGCTCAAGAAACATGAGCTTTATTGCAGCTTTTTATTCCCTTTTCTTTTTCTTTCTAACTGAGACGCAGGTTTCTCTTGTTCAGAATGGGATTGCTGCGACAAGTGGCGTCAATTAGGTTTCCTAAAAGCCTGCAACAACCAGCCTCCGGGATTTAACTGGACCTGGCCATTGTTGTCTGTAGTGACACAGGGGTGTACTGCACTCGGACACGGTCCAAGCGTGGCACCACACCAGCAGCCCCCCCCCCCCCCCCCCTTGTGCGTGAACCAGGGTCATAGAAAATAAATTAAGCACAGTATGGTGGAGCCCGTGGGATTCATAGAGGCTTGGAAAGCACAGTTCCCGGAGTCTGAACCCCCCAAGATGGAGCTGCGGTCCGTGCTAGGCATTGAGCAGGAGCTGGAGAAGTGCAAAGCTTCGATTAGACGCCTGGAGCAGGAGGTGAACAAGGAGCGCTTTCGCATGATCTACCTGCAGACCCTCCTGGCCAAAGAAAGGAAGAGCTACGACAAACAGCGGTGGGGCTTCAGGAAAACGCCGCTCAATGAGGGGGTAGATCCTCCAGCGGTACAGGGCGCTGAGTCCCAATCCCAGCAGCCCCACATGCAGGAGACTGGTGGGGTCGGTGTAGCTGGAGGATATATTAGTGCAGGTGTTGGTGATAGGAGTCGTTTTCAGCCGCTTGGAGATGGAGCTGGCAGGTCCAAACCAAGACCTCCACCAGCCAGGAAATCTGCCTCGCATGGAGATAGCCTGGAGTCTGCGTTTGATGCCCCACAGCAAGTTGAATCGACTTCCTGTGATAACCTCGACGGCCTCTCCCCATCTAAGCAAAGGGGTGGCATGTCAGTGTCACCCCGCAGGCCTGCCCTTTCTCCCCCAGAAAAGGAGCTGCCCTCTGACCCCAAGGACAAGCTGGGGATGGGACTTGGTGTGGCAGCGCTTAGATCCAACTTTGAAAGGATCAAAAGGGCCAACTCTCACTCTACCGGGGAAGCAGCCAAGGGAGGAGAGAGGCAGCTGCCCCCACCGCCACCACCATTCTACACCAACATGGAGTTCCACCACGACAGGGGTTTAGTCCGAGTCAACGATCGAGATGTGTCCGATAAGATCAGCTCCCTGGGGACTCAGGCCATGCAGATGGAGCGTAAGAGATCCCTCCACTCACTTCCCGGTAATCTTGCAACAGTGGCAGGTGAGCTCCGTGCCAGGCCGGTGTACAGAGGAAGGTCTACTGAGAGCACCTGCGGTTATGATGCAGAGTATGAAGATGGTGAGCCCAACCAGCGGCATTCAGGGAGAGCCAATGGCGGCAAACCTCCTCCTCCTCCCTGGCAACCTTCTGAGTTCCAGGCCTACTCCAGCGTCTATGTTGGTGGGGTGATGATGGGTGAAGGTGGAAGTGGAGATGGTAGAGGAGGAGGTAGCGGGGTCACGATGAGAGACCACAGCGGAAGTGATGATCACCTCCTGACCTGGCCCCGCCGTTCCTACTCCCCAGGTAGTTTTGAGGACACTGGAGGAGGTGGCGGCTACACACCAGACTGCAGCTCTAACGAGAACCTGACGTCCAGCGAGGAGGACTTCTCCTCGGGTCAGTCCAGCCACGTCTCTCCGAGCCCAACCACAGCCTTCCGTCGACCATTCAGAGAGAAGAGCCGCTCGCCGTCCCAGAATTCCCAGAACTCTCAGCACTCCTACGACAGCAGCAGCCCACCAACGCCACAATCCCAGAAGCGCCACCACAGGCAGCAGGGAGGCCATGTGGTCATGTCCGAGGCCACTATTGTGAGTGTTCGCAAAACTGGTCAAATCTGGCCACCTGCTGCCCATCATGACCTCGTACCCCACGGTAGAGCATCTCATGACAACAGTTACCATGGAGACCACTTAGGTAAGTTGTGGTTGCTGTCTATTGTGCTGGGGGTCTTTTTAATCTGCACAGGGAAAATGAACAATGGAGTGTGAGCGAGTGTAATTTAGTCATGGTGGTTCTTTTGCATTTTCAGACTGTTCTTCATGGAACCAGTCTCCTTTTGAAACCACACAGTTCCTGAATGATCAAGTGGCTGATAATGTGTGTGGGATTGTGTGCGTATGCGTGTGTATGTGTGCACTCGGAACAGCTTGAAATGTGTGTCCTCTGAATGGCCTTGCGTGGGAGCCAGATGAAAGATCCACCTCTGCTTATTCCTGGAATGTCAGTGGGGTGGGTGAACAATGAGCATGGTCAGTCTGGGTCGACATTACAAGTCTGGTCTTTTCTCAGGCAACTTTCATGGCATTTGTATGTAATTCAAATAATGGGTGTCCCGTCAAAAACCTGTCCCTTTGTTCTAAACCACAAACTTGTGACGTTTTAGTCAGCCTTTAGCTCATTCAAGAACATACAGGTCTCTCTTGTAAATGAGTCCTCATGGCTTAATGAGGCTAACTTGTATATATAAAGGTTGAATGAATTAAAGGGACCACCATTCTTTAAAGGAATGCATATTACCTGCCATCTTTCATAGCAGAGTTTTAACTCGAGATTACCCCCACAACTACACCTTGTGAGAAACTTTACCTCTTTATCTGTAATTTTGAGTAAGTTTTAGCCTTTTTTGCATGGGCTGAAGTTGATTAGCTGTGGGTGATTCCAAAATGTATTCAGTTGTACAGTAAATCTGATGATTAATACAGTATCTGTCCATTGGTTCATGAGGTATTTTGCTAAAAGTTCGTACAAACAAATAAGCCACTGAGCCATGGCACCTTTGAAAGAACAGCTAGAAGAATAGTTCCACAACTTTAGAGGCTAACGCGACTTCCAGGAAGAAACTTGACAACAGTAGAGGTGTGTTGCTTTGCAAAGAAACACATCAGGAGGTTTTTAGTTTTACTGCAAGTTTCTGTTGGAGAGGTTGTGTCAGGTCATGAGCTAAAACCAAGCACTTTTCGGGTTGCTCAAATATTTGATATCATCTTAGGACCGGGAATGTTGTTTACCAAGGTGCGATTAGTAGCGGTCATGCATAATTTGGGTAAGTTATGTCTTGGTGGCATTTAGCTGTGAAAGTACTTAGTGTTTAAGTGCCTATTGAGATGTAAGAGTTTGGACTGGGGCAGTTTTTGACCAGGCAGGCAGCAGGATGTCACATGTCCACAACAGTGCCAGGATGAACTGGAACAAGGGAACAAATGTTATAACGGTAAACGCAAAAGGTAACTGTCCACAGACCTCAGTGCAACATTAGATAAATACCACACCCCGCTGAAAAGCTGAAATGAACGCCAATGTTTTTGCCTGCATCTGGTTGCATGTCATGAACAACTAGAATAATTTTAGTGTCATGTAATTAATAGTTTAGTGTAATTTGAATGCCTCAAAATAATCATTGAGTTTACATCTACACATGAATTACATTTGGAGTCTATCCAAGTTGAGATGGTTGCATCATTAATGAACAATAGCCTACATAAAAGTGTCTATAACTTTTTGTTTTACAGATATTGAGCTAAAAGTTGACATGGTAGTAGCCAAAAGGCTAGTACCATGACTAGTATAGACTGAATACACTATATTCTGAATGGACATCTTTAGACATTGCATGTAATCGTGTATAACATGAGATGATCTCAATCTAAAACTCCAGCATAAGAAATGTTAGGTAATGTGCACTTCTTTTATTTGAGTGAGAAGAAAGTGTAAGACCTTGGATGAATAGTCTAAATGTTAAATGTAAATGGACTGTACTTATATAGCACCTTTCTATCTTATCAAGACACTCAAAGCAATTTACACTACAATCTGTGCCCTCATTTACTCATTCATACAGCACTCTATGAGATCTATACAAAGCTAATTGAACAAATCATTCTAAAGACACTAATCAGTGCTTTATCACATTCATACACCAACTGGACACACATCGAAGGCAATGAGGGGTTGGGTGTCTTGCCCAAGGACACTTCAACATGTGACTGCTGGTGGATTCGAACCCTCAACTCTTGCATTGTAGGACAACTGCTCTAACTACTCAGTAGTAGTCTGTAGTAGTGACTGTAGTACTTACAATAGTACTGACAGTAGTACTGACTGTATGCCTAAAATGCCTTGAGCATAAAAGTCTTGTTGCATCATGTTTTTCATTCAACCTGGTTCGGTGTCCATATCAGAAATGTGAGGTGAAAACCATCTTGCATTATGACAATTAAAAGATAAGAAAAAAACTGTTATGTAGAGGCAAAGACAAATTGATAGCGCTGATGATGACCAGAATGTTATTCATTCAATCTCAGAAAGGCAGTCCCGCTGCGAGTGGCCAGCTAATTCTCCAGCTGCTGCGTTTAGGATTATCACTGCACTGTCTCCCTCCTTTGTTTTAACATATTTTCCACAACAATGAGCCCTGTGGGAAGTTTGGCAAGCTGGAAAGGCAGGGATGCAGACGAGGGGAGAGAGGGAGGAGGGTTTGTGATGCAGACAGAGATGCACTTAGTGGGATAATCTGGAAGTCGAGCACAAAAAGTAAATTCAGACACCCTGCGGAGTGGTTTGTGTTTAGGGTTCAGCTAAAAACCAAACCCACGTGATGCTAATAGGAAAAGGACTGGCTTCTGATGAATGATGCATCTTTTCATGCCTTCCAGTGTGATATTTACATATACTTTACTTTAGCAAAAAAAAAAAAAACTAAAGGAAGTTGAGCAAATAGTGTTTTTGTGGGCAGCTGATGATGCTAATAAAGAGCGGGATGGCGTTGTGAAGAAGACTGAGGGAGGCAGAGTGCAAGGCAAAGCTGTCTTTTCTCGCTTCATCGCTCAGGGATGCGGGGGCTGCGAGGAGGCGCAGATGGGAAGAACTCTCCCGTTGTGTAACAGAAGCACAAACGAGCGCAGGCTTTTCACGCACAAAAACACACATACTTGAAGGTTTACTTTTCTACCTCTCGTGCTTCTTTGCCTTCAGAGAAAGTTTGTTTCCTTGAGACGGCCTTCAGACTGTCTGTTTGACTATAAGCAAAAAATAAAAAATAAAAAAAGAGAATGGCAAAACAAGTAAATCGTTCAAATATTTACCTCAAGTTTTATTTATTGGAAGAAGTGGAGATGCCTGGCAAGTTAAAACCTCTCACAAGAAAATGTTTGAAAGCAAAGCTGGTTTTCTTCTTTTAGGACTAGATTCAGCAAACGGTCTCGCGTCAAACATTTGATTACTCGTGCTGAGCTAGAGAGCTGACAAGTCTCTTTTATATCGCCATGACTTGCTTTTTATATCTTGACACAGCAGGGCAGAAAAGTCTCATAAAATGCAGAGCAGGAAAAAAAACTATTCACTTAGAGATAGAAATGATGATATGATTTCTATAAACCAAAATAAGTCGTATGGAGTCTAACTGATGATGCTCTCACATTAATGCACTCGTCTTGTGACTTTATTCCAAATTGCTCCAAACATGCTGATTTCTGAATTCCCATATTTTTGCAGTCTCATGATGCGTTTGCCAGTTTTTGACCCCATTTTTATGTCCACACATTAAAGTTAACATTTCATAGTGGGGGGGTTTTTACCTGTAGGCTTCAAATATCTTATAAAACCACAAGTTGTACACAACAGATGGATAAAGGAGAAGAAAATACTTAAAAAGTCTATAAAACAACTAATACATTTCAAGTTTTTGTAATCGGTGTGGTTTTAAAACCTTTAATAAAATGGGTTGAAGATGTAAATTCTACTTGAACTATGTTCCAATTTAAATTAAAGGGAAAAAGTGTAGGATCCTTCAGGGTTGGGCTACATTAACATAGAATAGTTGATATTGTAGTAAACAATGTAAACCAAGTTACCACCACTGGACATAACTTGGGTTCATTGTCTTGTCCAAAGACATATCGATCAATGGTTGGGTTGTAAACTGTACAACAAACAATGTCAGAAGTTGACTAGTTTTATTGGCCTGGGAGATTATGGGTTCTCAGTCAATAAGCAAAAAATGTTAGTTACTACAGTAATGGCTAAAATCTTAAAATTCAGAGGTTGATGTGGTCGAGAAAGTGAATCATGACTCTTTCCATTATTTACCGGTTTATACAATCCCCCCACCCCCACCCCCAAAAAAAGGAAAGAACAATAAAAAATACTCAACTTGGTGGAGCAATATTTAGAAAGTTAGAATTTTTATATTTTTAAGAAAATGAAATGGGGAATATGGCCTGGACACACAGTTGTTTGTCCGTCCGCCCGTCCATTCATCCTTACCCACTTCTTCCTTTTAATTTCTCTGGTGCCCATATCCAGCAGTCACTGTACAAGAGGTCGGGGACACACTTGAACATGCATCAGGATACACTGGACAGGTCGCAAGTCCATCACAGGGACACCTAGAGACAAACGAGACTAACAACCATTCACACTCTTTCTCTCACACATAGGGACAGTAGAGTTACCAATCAGTCTAACATGCATGTTTTTGGTCTGTGGGAGAAAACTCATGTATGCACACAGAGAACATGCAAGCTCCACCCAGAAAGGACCCAGCCGGGATTTGATCCGGTGACCTTCTCGCTGAGAGGCAACAGCTCTACCAACTGAGCCACTTGTTTTTCCATACTACTGTATGTTTGCCCTTCATACTTATGCAAACATGGAAAATACTAAAATAAATTTTTTCAACATTTCAGGACTGTGTAGGAAGGAACCCTATAAAATGCGACTGCAAGTGGCTAGAGTCGCCATGTGCAATTTCCATTTATTCATTTGAACTTGAGACAAATCTCTAAAGCCAGTAAATACATGTGGCTCTAATGACAAGAATATGAAATTATAACTGACTTGAAATATATTTGGTAATTGGGAGTAAAATTCACCAAGAGTATATTTATTTTTCATTACCAAATGACCAAACCCAGTAACCATCAGCTAAATCAGCATCTGTGCAAGGTATTCAATGGAGACTTGGATAAGATGTATAACTGGTCTGGTTTCTTGATGTTCCAGTTGTCTGAAATGTAACTGTAATGTTACCATCATTCATCTAGTTCCCTTACTTGCTTGTTCTTGTTCAAGGAGCTGGTTTCATTCAGTCGTTAGATAAAAGGTGCCATGGACAGCCACCTGTCCATCACAAGACCACATGAAGACACAGGAGATAGACTTTCTCTCATACCTAATCACAATGTAGAGTAGCCATTTACCTTAACATGCATGTTTTGTACTGCTTGTTGGCATGCTCATTCTACGTTTTGTGCTAATGTAAGATGATTACGCACCACACCCTTAACTGGTGCGGCATGTTGCGGAACCGATGAGTTGAGACTGTGGCAAAGCACCATAAGAGTGCTTTTGAACACCCCCTCTCCAGTCTCTGGACATAGCAGTGCAAGAGTGCCATCACAGAGGATCTGAGCCTACATTAATCTACATTTTTGCCCTATAACATGATTCAACATTTCCATCTTAGCAAATGAAGGAAGAAGGGGAGAAAACAGAAAGCTTTACTGTTGGTCTGCTGTGGCACAATGACCCCTTTTCACACCGCCTGGGGAGTGACTTGAGCTCTTAAAAAGGCTTGTTCAGTGTTTGCAGTTGAGCGAACTTGGCAGTGATAGTCGGCACCCAGTAGCTATAGCCTCGGAGTAAAGTCCTGTGATCGGATGACGGGACAAGGGAGGGGTTTGAGTTTGAGGGGGGAAACAAACCTGACCTTTTTTTTTTTTCTTTTAATTGAGCTGGTGCAACTTGCTCAGATCAATTGCACCGTTTCAAAACTGTCTTGTAAAAAAGGAAGAAAAAAAACTGAATCATAGAACGAACAAGTCTGCTGACTCATTCAAGATTTACCAGTACTTTAGTTTGCATGTGTGTATGAATGATGACTTTTGTGCTTGTATGAAAGAACATTTGATTGCTGATTGACTTGGATTGTGATTATCTTATCAGTTTGTCCAAGAAAATACTGTAAGAACGTGAACTATATTGCAGTGTTTTCTCAATCAGGAGGGCATCTTGCCCCTGGAAATGAAACATTTTAAGCAACATAAAAACACATTTAAGTTGCAAAGAAAACACTGAAGCTGATCATGGTCATGCTTCAAAACCTTTTTGCAAGTGTGTCTTCTAAATCTTCGCTGACTGATTTAGACATGTCCCAAACCAACATAGATGGATGTTTTTGCTTGTTTGGGTTCTTAATGTAGCATGAATTATGCTTGTCAGCGTTGGGTCCATGTCTCAGCAGTAAAAGCCCAGCATCAGTGCTGGTGTTGGGTTGCCAGGCTAGCATTGGAAATGATGTTCCAGCCATTCTCGCTACTCTCCAAAGAGAGTCAAACTGCCTGGCTTGGTTTGTTGGGCTGGATCAGACAATTTTAAACTGGCATTCTACTGCAGACATCTGTGTAAATGTGTGTGTGTTCATGCACAATTTGAAGACTTTTTGAATATTCAAGTTGGCCTTAGGCTGAAGAGAAGCAGTTGAGATAATACAAAAATAATAATAATGTGTTGTCATCATTGTATGGTACCATACATTATATGGTACCATACATTGTATGGTACCATACAATGGCGAAATTGGCTCTCTGCATTTAACCCATCGCACCTGGGATGCACTCAGGAGGAGCAGTGGGCAGCTATTGAAAGTGCCTGGGGAGCAATTGGGACTAAGGTGTCCTGCTCAGAGATACCACGAGATGTGCAATGGCTGGGGATCGAAACTGGGACTTTCAGGTCCCAAGTCGGCTGCCCTGCCTCTACCATCTCAGCCCCAAATGCAAATGCAATTTAATACAAATGCATATGAACATGTACGTAAGGCAACTATGAGTAACTGCTCTTCCTTGGGTCTGTTTACGTCTTCTTCTTTTATGTGTGCGTGTATATTGCCTTTTCCAAGCAAACCACAATCTATCCTACAAGTCTTGTAGAGAGGAAAAAGAGACTTGGAAAACCCCTAATAAACTTTTGTGACCTATTTTTTCCCCAATCGTTAATAGACACAGCCCATTGAAGATTAGCCATGCTGGATCCGTAATATGGTCTGCGCTATTTTGTTCACAGAGCCTACGGAAAACCATGCATGATGGTGTGGAGCCCAAAAATCTCCTTGCACACCTTTGGCCTGATAGCACATGTGGCTTTATACAGCATTACTGTGAAAGTTGCAAACCACAGTCAGTTCCCTCTGGGACCAGTTTACTGTCAAAGCTGAGATGGAAAGAACACCAACTCCTTGGTTTCTGGTTGAAGCCACTTGGCTGAATAGCTTCAGTGCAGCTGAATGTCCCTGTGACTCACCCAAAGTTCTCAATTATGCAGGTCTGATTCCTGCTTTTTATATATCTGCACTTACTCCGCTTTCAGTAATAAATAAGCAGATCTGGAATACATTTGGTAATTTTAAAATATTTATATCTTAGGTTGGAGGATTAGAAAGGCTGCGTCATATAAGGTGATCTTTATGTTTGGAAGGCAGAGATGTTAAAATGACCTTTTATCAGTCAGAGTCAGTTTCTTTATTGTCAATGGCACCACATGTGGTACATGTGGTGGAACGAGATTGTGTACTCAAGAGTCCCAAGTATGAAAAAAATTTAAAAGAAAAACAGTAATAAGATCGAAGATATGAACTAAGAAAAACATAAACTAAAAATACGCTAAGCACCAATAGCATAAAAACAAAATGCCGAACAGCAGCACGAACATGAGTCTGTGTGAGCAGGTGAGCACGAGTGAACACAACATGAAACAGATCAGCAGCAACATGATGTGATTTTCACAGTGATTATCCTCGTTAGATATTAATGAGTCTAACAGCCTCAAGGTAGAAGCTGTTCCTCAGTCTAGTGGTTCTGCACTTAATGCTCCTTAATCACCTCCTTGAGAGGAGCGGGGCAAAAAGTGTGTGTGCTGGGTGAGTGGGGTCCTTCATGATGCAGGTGGCTCTCTTCCTGCATCTAGAGGTGTA
>JARVLU010000528.1:20810701-20821834 GCA_031762415.1 Simpsonichthys santanae | reverse complement strand
AATCGGTATACGGCAGAATCGGTATACGGCCAAGCCGTTAGAACGGATCTCGGCCGTATACCGGGGACCACCTGTATATATATTTAAGGCTTTGTAAACCTTTCCCACTCTCTTATAATCTCTTCATATTAGGGGTGCACCGATTTCCTTAACTTTGGGAAATCGGAAATTGGACGATACTTGCGTGAGAAACCGATTTTACCAATTGTTTTAGTTTTAACAACAATTGTCTGAACTTCATTTACATTTCAGAGCACACTACCTCATGGCCAGTTAAAACAAGTTTGTATTGTTTCTAGGATTTTGTTCAAGGGTACGTTTTTCAATAAAATAAGATTGGAAAATTGAAGGTGCGTTGCGACTTCATAACACCTGACAGTGTTGCTTAGAAAACAAAATCGGTATCGGGCAAATTGGAATCGGCAGGTCAGACTTTTTAGTGATCTGTGATCGGCCAGAGAACTGCAATCGGTCCATCCCTACTTCATATGTCCTTAAACACTTTTGGTAATGGGGATGAAGATGACGATGAGATGAATTTACAGTACACACAGTAAAATAAAATAAAAACGGGTTTAAAAAGGTTGCGATGCATTGAAGCTGCAAAAAGTGAACCGTGATATAGCGAGGGACGTGTTGGATAAATAAATGTCCTATCTGTTTACTCAAATAAGCCACTCTGAGGACACGAGAAGTAGACAGTCACGAGGAAGATTTCACAGATGTGCAAAAATTATACGCTTAAAGTCTCGTCAGTGAGAATCTGCTCCGGACAGTAAGACAGGAAGTTCTCATCAGACAGAGGCGAGGTCGAGACCACCTTGGCTTTCCAGCTTACGGACTCCGAGAAGGCCTTGGAGTTTTATCAGGCGTGCCTCCGTGCAGGCTCCTCTCTGAGCAGACAAAACAACTCTCTAAGTCACACACATTCATTTGGCATTAGTTAGTGATAAACATCCATAACTAAGTTCCTCTGACAGGACGACTGTACTTGGTTGTTTTAAACAAGCGCTTGACATTTTTGTTTTGTCTTTTACACGTTTTCCATCCTTCCATCCATTATCTTTACCTGCTTCTTCCATTTTGCGTCACAGGGTCACTGGTGCTCATACGCAGCAGTCAGGGCATGAGAGGGAGGGGGCACCCTGGACAGGTCACAAGTCCATCACAGGGACACATAGAGACAAACAACCATTCACACTCTCACCCACATCTTTGGACAATTTATTTCAAGTTCAAGTCAATTTTATTGTCATTCCCTTCACATGTGGTACATGAGGTGGAACAAAATTATGTACTCAGGGTCCCAGTTACACCCAACAATAGCAAAAATCTAAAGTATAAAAAGAAATATTATATAAAGATAATTTTAGGGTTACCAATCAGCCTTCTTGGTCTGTGGGGTGGGTATCGGGAATACCCGGAGAAAACCCACACGTGCACGGAGAGAACATGCAAACTCCACCCAGAAAGGTCAGGATTTGACCTGGTGACCTTCTCACTGAGAGGCGGCAGCTCTCCCACATGCACCGTGCTGCCCCACAAATGGCTTCATACAGTAAAAGCATCTATTTTTACACTGACTATTGGATGTAATGAATCAAATTAGTTTGTCAAATATTGCGATTCTCCTCTGGCAGCAGAATCATGGTGGCATTTCACTTCCAGGGCCTCGGTTGTTCCACTGATGGAAACAGATGTTCGTCCTCTGAGAGTGCGTGTTTGCTCCAGCAGCGTTGTTAGATCAGAGCCTTTACATGTGCACGTCTTTGAGTGTTTTTGCAAGCTCAGTCCTCTCTGCTGAATCGATAAATGTCACTCCCCGTCTTATTCAATCTCTGGAAGCTGTATTCATCTGAGCGATAGTGTTACCTTGGTTACGTACTGTAAAATACAAAAAAAATAAAAACACGCTGCACACTCAAGCTGCCCTCATTTTACCTTAAAGTGAAACAGCAGTCCTCACCTTCTTCAACCTTTTTATTTCCCCTGAATAAATCAGAATCTGTCATCAGCGTGCAGTTTAAATTTGAGATCAGCTCGTTTTTCCAGACGCAGACTCGGAAAACATGCACGCTGGAAATGAGCGCCCACGAAAAAGAAGGAAGTGCTAAACGTTTTTGATTGGCGCATCAAAATGACAGCGTTTCCAGAAATATAGCGTGAGAATCGCATCCCTTTGTCGACTGGGGTGCGGATCGTTTCTAAATCTCCGGCGCCTGTGAGCATGACGGCTCGTTGCAAAAAAAAAAAAACTAACTGCAAGAGGATTTGTGAGGACTTGTGAAACATCTACTGCGATGTTCAAAATGTCTCAAAGCACGGGTTTATTTTTAAGTTGATGTGATGTTTAGCATCATGTTAATGCAATGGATGTGTTGAAACTACCCAGCTTCTAACAGGCAATGGATGTCCTTTGTGTTTTTCTCAGCATGCGCCTGGATGCTTCTCTGAGTGTATTTATTTGTGTTTTTCTGCACTGCTTATATATTTATGCCTCAGTTAAGGCTGTTACATAAGTGAATTAGCTGGGAATGCTCCCTTTCATTTTTAATGTGCTGTGGCGTGGTGGTCTGAAAAAAGCTGTCTTAAGTTGCTGCTGCTCATGTAAGGAGACGGATTTAGAAATCAAGAGTGCAATTCTTTATTTTTATTTTATTTTTGTGTCTGGCTCCTCCAAGATAAAGTTTTCAGGATGTTCTCTGAGTATGGCAACATCATTTTGTTAATGTAGTGCGTTTAACGCCTGTTAGCATCAGCCCACTCCTTCCACTGGTATTACTGTTCAAACATATGGGATGTTACATTTTAAATTGAGTTATGCTGCCTGCCCACCATTTCTCTGGACTTACTGTTAGAAATCAAGCTCATTTTTGTTTTCTTGTGCCCTCAGATATTCACAGGAGGCCCCTCATTAACAAGTCAAACCAGGTCAAATTCAGAACAAACAGCACACAAGTTTTTATAATAAATACTTTGCTACAAACAGCAGATTGAAACAACGTAAAATAACATAGATATTAATATGTACTATGTGTAGACCCACATTACAAAGATTCAGCTGGTTAGCCTTTCAGCCAACAAATTTTACGAGCTTTTTTAAACAAATGCAGGCTGCATTTGTCCATAGATTATCCAAAGTGTCTTGCTTTGTATGCATGTAAGTACTATGTACATGCTATAATATTATATTATATGTATGTAAAAGTATGCTATATTTGTTTGGTGATACCAAAAGTGTACAAAATGTATGATTTTTGGATCAAGGTGCGAACAGATCCTTTGTGTTGATTTATATCAGTGGTGTCAAACTTACTTACACAAGGGGGGCAAAATTAAACATTTTTCAAACTAAGGGCCAGTTTCAGAATCTACATTAACTCAAATCACATACCTAACCTATTGTCTTTGTTGCAGGTTCCTAAAAAAAGAGTTTGGTTGGTCTCATTTGGCGTTCTCTGTTGCACATTTGACATCATAATCAAAGATTACTGAAAAAAATGCATGTGAAAAAATTATTGTACATTTAAAATAGCATCTTGGGGGCCAGATAAGGTGTCAACAAGGGCCACATTTGGCCCCCGGGCCTTGAGTTTAATTTATAGGTACACTCTAACCCGTAAGTCACTGTTGTAATGATTTTAGATTTCAGAGCATCAGAGATTAAACTGATTTTTAAAGTGTCTAAATCCAGATTATAGTTTTTCTTTTTAGCATGGGAACTCTTTTAGACTCAGGCCACTTTTGTTTCTTGTTTTTTTATTTCTTTCTTTCTTTCAATGGTAGATCTCTTAATGAAAAAAAAAATACTATTTCTTTGTCTCAGGGCACTGCACAAAAGCATTCACATACATTATAAAAGTCATTTAGTAAAAGTTATCTATCTAAAGAAGCCAGCAGATTGTGTTGAATCTTCATTTTGTTGCAGTCTCCCATCCTGAGCAAGCACAAAGGCAACAGTGGAAAGGAAAAACTCCCATTTAACAGGAAGAACCCTCCAGCAGAAACAAAAGGTTATCTATAATATAATACCAAAGCCTAGTGCAAATCACAATCCTGAGACAGCAAGGAAAAAACAAGCTTTCAAAAGTCAAAAATACCTAGACTTCCTCTAAAACCGTTATATTTTAGTCCTGATGTGATTCATGCCGTCGGTGTGTGGCTGATTCATGAATCTCAGAACAGGAACATTTAAATGAGACAGCCAGGGTGAACATCACATATTTGTGTTTGTAACTCACGTCTTTATCTTTGTTTGCTTAAAACAGAACAAATCTATTTCCAACATGGTAATTTCAGGGTTGGGAACATCGGCTGGCAAAGACCATAAAAAGAGGGCAAAACGGACTTTTTTAAAAATAAACTCATAGGATGAGTAATGAAGAAAGGGACCATAAATGGCCTCGCAGCCATGCGAGGGACCGCACTGGCGAGCATTTACAGACTGGGGCACAACAGCAACACAATTAATTTAGCTCTGGAGGCGACGCTTGTTAAACATATTTGAGACATGTGGCGTTGGGTGACTCAAACAAAACAAACCGGGTCCCATATGGTTGTTAAGGACACAGTCTGGATAATACAGGTACTTAAAATGACCCAACAATGAACTTGAACAGATGCCACATCTAAATATCTATCCTAATAAAGCTAGACCGCTTTCCTTTTTAAAGAATCCCTTTTTTATTTTTTAACTTAAAGAGCCACATTAGAGGCCTGGCATTCCTTGAAGGAGTGCATAACTGCTCACCTTTCACGACAGAGATATGAACCAAAATCATGGCAAGAAGAGACAGAGTTATAGCTGAGTACCTTGTAAATGACATTATGCTCAATCTTGTGCAGAATTTCACTAACAGACAGACAAGTCCGATGTCTACAATACCACTGCTTTATGCAAAAATAATGTGTAGTGCTTGAAGCATATTTTGGAGATAATCAGCCACTACCACCCCAAATTTTTGGTCAATATTTTTTAAAGCTGGCTGAGTTATAGCCATTTTTGTATTTCCTAATATCAGTCATATGTGACGCCATCTTGAATTGGATTGACTTCAAACATTAATCAGTTGTAGATTCAGTCAGTACTTTTGAGCAACTTCATTAATGTCCATCCAGTGGTTCATGAAATGCACTGCCTGGCCAAAAAAAAAAAAAAAAAGTTGCCACCTGGATTTAACTAAGCAAATAGAGACGAGCCTCCTGTTGGATAACTACTGCATGGACGATTATCTTTCAGCTGGCAACAAGTTATTTAACCCCAACTGGTGCAATGACTTGCTTTTCATTTTTTTAAACAACCATGTCGAAAGACAAATCGTGTGGTCATGGAAAAGATGTCTGCTTCAGAAGGTTCAAATCATTGGCATCAAGCAGAGAAAATATCTAAAGAGATTGCAGAAATGACTAAAACTGGGTTAAAAACTGTCCAACGCATTATTAAAAACTGGAAGGATTGTGGGGACCCATCGTCTTCGAGGACCAAATGTGTCTGTGAAAAAAAATCCTGAATGATCGTGATCGGCGATCTCTTAAACGTTTGATGAAATCAAATAGAAGAAAAACAACAGTAGCACTCAGGGCTATGTTTAATAGTGAAATTAAGAGCACAATGTGAAGGGAGCGCAAGGGATTGAGACTGAACAGCTGTGTAGCCTTAACAAAAACTGCTTATCAGTGAGGCTAACTGGAAAAAAATGCATCAATTTACTAGGGAGCAAAAAGATTGGACTCTGGAGCAATAGAAGAAGGTCATGTGTTCTGATGAGTCCAGATTTCCCGTGTTCCAGAGTGATGGGTGCATCAGGGTAAGAAGAGAGGCAGGTGAAGTGATGCACCCATCATGCCTAGTGCCTAGTCATCAATGCAAGAACTTGGTGAAAAATTAATGCAACACTGGATGGAAATGGATCTTGTGACATTGCAGAAGCTTATTGAAACAATGCCACAGTGAATGCATGATGTAATCAAACTTAAAGGTGATCCAACAAAATATTAGTGTGTGCCCTGTTTTTTTGGTGGCAACATTTTTTTTTTTTTTTGGTCAGGCTGTGTATTTTGTTAACAGACGCACAGTTGACTCAAATGTTAATGGTAAAGTTTTAAAAGCTGAACTTGCGCCATCAGTTAGCGCTCCGAGCAGTGCTTGAAATGGACCCTTTCTTTCCAGGTCTCAGTACCGGCACCTTTAAATTTTCATCCTTAGCATGCTGTCATTTTTTTAAAGTGTTTTACCACATCGCATAAACCTGTCAGCACTCGGTGTCAGCGTCACCAATTGTAAGAATCAGCTGATTCATATAAACTACATTACCTACAGGACAACAGTTAGAAGCAGGAAGTCGTGACTCACTCTGCACGGCTTCTGATTGGATCAAATATAGGTTTCCTTTAACACAAACTCCAGATTACAATTTGTTTCTCCTATTAATTTTAAACAGAATTTGTTTCCTCCCACCAAAGAACAGTGTTTCAGAGGAGAAAGACGCCTCTTCATGGTTGAATATTCAAGTGATTTTCAAAATGTTTGCTCTTTTAATTATAAGCTTAAAGAGGACACAGAGCAGATGACTCCGCCTGCCGTATTTTTTCTCCCACTTCAAGCTCAGAGTATGTGTTGGAAAAGACTCTCAGCTACTACCACACTAAATTTTAGGTCAATCTGTAAAGTTTTCCGAGCTATAGCCATTTGCTTAGCTGTGGCAGCCATCTTTAATCATGGTGACTCCAAAAATTAATCATTAGTAGATGTCTAATCACACACACACACACAAACATCATCACCTCTCACCTTTTGGCAGCAGTCAAAAAACTGACTATCTTAAGATAATGTTGGGGAAAAATAACCAAATACATTTTACAGTCAGTTATTAAACAGTCTCTTCTGTGTGTGAGTGCGTGTGTGTGTGCATGCATGCGCGTGCACATTCACATGTGGACAACCTGTCAGCCTGCCTGATACGGCTGAACAACCTGCATGGTTGGGTTATTGATGGCTTCAATTAAGAGACTGCATCTCCCCGAAGAAGACACTCTCACCTTGCTGTACCTGTTCATTTATTTCCCCAGAAGCATTTTTTTTCCCATGGGTTAAAGGGTTCTCATGTAGCTCTGCGGGTGTGCAGATATTTGTGAAATGTTGCTGAGGAGGCAAAAAGCCAACCATCGGCTGAATGGGCGGATATTTTGAAAAGGGTTTGTTGATGGAAAAACGCTGCTTTAGACAACAGAAGATTGATCTCACTGTTCTCAGGTTATTCTGTGTAGGGAATAATTCAGTTCTTTGAAAAATGCTACAATAAATTTGGTTATTTTAGCTCTTAAATAGTATTCATACACATTACAGTCAATTTTGAAATAGATAAAACAAAAATAAGTGAATAAATGTGGATTTGCATACAGATGACTGAATAATGGTCAATACTGGGAATAGAAACAGGCTCAGAACGTTCAGTCCCTTCCTAAATATGTCCTGTGCATTGTTTTTTTTTTTTTTTTTTTTTTTTTTTTTTTTTTTTTTTTTGTTTGACATGTTTGTTGATGGAAACCAAATAAGAAGCCTCCGTGCAGAAAAACACACCTCCATTGCCAAAAGCTCCTTTTAATAAACATGAGTCATGTCAAGTGTAACAATGCTCTTTTGTCCTCTCATGCCATTTTTTAAATTGGCTTAGTATTCTGAGGTATTACTTACGACGATTATTTCAGGGCTTAATTTGTAAGCCAATCGTTGCCAGAACATGACGGTGGGGGGTTCTGGGAGTCCTCCCCCAGAAATGTTTGAATAAAATAGATGTGATTTCCTGAATTTTGGTGTATTTTAAATGGGTTGTTAAACATCTACGTTTACCTACATTTGCAAACACTCTGCTTCTGGCAAGCATCCTATCCTCACTCCCCCTTACTTGATGGTTCCGAGCCCGATACTGTCCCTTCTTGTTGTTGTCTGACTCCACATATGAAACCTCCATGCGCCTCCTCCATCTGGGCTCCAGCCTGGTTAGCTCGGCACTCACCCCCACCACTCTTTTAGGGGTGGAGCTTTTCTATAGATGCGGAAATGCTACTTGAAGAGGCCGCTTGTATGCTTGTAAGTGGCTGTTGTGTTTAAAATTAGTGTTTATGTAATTACAGTATTTTCAGTTACATATCCAATATAAGTTTTATTCATGCAAGACAGTCATATTTGTTCATAACTTCATTATTAGTAAGCCTGAGAGTTACCGGATCCAAGCAAACAATTACCGGAACGCACCCTGTCAAAATAAGAGTTCCCGGATTCTGTTCCAGCAGGATCCGGCTCAAATTAAGAACTGGATTATTTAACTTATTGCAAAAAAATCTGCCTAATTAATCAGCCAACTTATGAATCGGTTAACCTCTGAGCTTCGTTTTGAATGGCTCATGTCAGAGAGGCCCAAAAACGGTACAGCTCACATGCACAAAAAGGTGAAACCCATTCTGCCTTCACCTGTTTCTCCTTTCCAGGCTCACTCAGTCTTTTTCTTTTCTTGTCATTCCTCAGACACTCACAACCTCCCTTAGTTGTGTGCAACTTCCTGACCATTTCAGTGTATCAGTGCTCTACTACCAGTAACAAGTGTCTACTCGGAAGGTCCAAGTTCCAGTTTTGGCTATTATTTACCCTCACTGAAGTGTTTCGAAACTTGGCTGTCTTATGTCTTTCTTCTCAATGGATAATGGTTCCCCTCTCGTCTCTACATCCTCCCATCACCAGTTGAATCAGCGCTGCCTCAGGCTCGCTGCCAAGGGCCGACGACTCCTTGTTAAAGGATATTTACTTTGGCTTGCGCAGCTTAAGTGGGTGTTAGATCATTTTGAGTGCCCTGACAGCACTGCTTCAATTCATATGCTCTTTTTGTTTCTTTATTTTCCAATTTTGCCATAAAAAGTATCATGTAACAATGAAATTGGAACAAAACCTTTGAAAAAATTGCACTTAAGTTTTTTAGTTGCTATTATATACTTGTATTTTTTAAATATAATTCAACTTTTTTGACAGCTTTCCATATAAACAGTTACATAGCTCAAATAAAGTACACTTTGCACATATGTAACAATATTCCAGCTTTCTAACAGATAGAATCGCATAACATGACTAAATCAACATGATTAAAAAAAGTGTTTATGGCATAATTGGGCCGTATATTCTCTTTTTTTATTTTGTTAATACTTATGTTAGTTTCGTACAGTATTTACAATAAGGCATGTTTCAATTTAATCTGAATTTACAGCAAGAATATTTGACATGTTTTCAGACTAGTGTAACTTTAATAGCCCCTTGTGAAATGCCAAAAACAGATTTTAAAAGCATTCCTTTAGATGTGTTTGGATTGTGGTTTCTGTGAAAGTGTTAGGAATAATAAATTGCAAGTATTTGTTGTCTTTATAGAGCCTCCATTTGGAGCAATAGACTTTAATTCTGACCTGATTGATGAGCTAATGGCTAGTCTGAGGCAGGACAAAATCAAAGTGGATTTTGCTGCTGCCCTGAAACAACTCCTTTAGTTGTTCATGTTAACACAATTTATAAACTTATGTATCTCCATTAGTTTTGTGTTGTGGACAGCAGAAATAATATATACCTGCCAGAAGCATTTTAGACTGCACAGGAAGTGCTACAGCTAGATGCTGAAACCACTACTTGTGCTTGCAAATAATCATGAAAATCTATTTAAAAAAATGTGTTGAGACTGACGTTGTTTTAAAATGGCAGCCATTAGGGATGGGCATTTTAAGCACAGTCAAACATTGCAGGTAATGATTTTATTTTTCTTTAAATACGCCCCAGCCACCCACATTTGTTGCACAAAAACAAACTGTTTAAAAGCAGAAAAAGTGGCCTTAACGAGAGCGAACCACATGTGATGTAGGACTGTTGTCCGTTTCATGTCTTTACTGAAGAAATAACCATGTCCACATGGTTGGGACTCGCAGTGAATCAAAGTTTTCTCAGCCTGAGTCCCTAAACTGAAAAGTCCTCTATGGAAGTAGAGGCTTCAGGTACATAGACATGTGCTGCTGTTAGGGTTCTTGAAATTATTTTGTTTTCACCAGTTCAATGGATCAGTGTAGAAGGAGAAAGCTGAGCTCATTTATGACATCATTTCCTCTTTGTAATCCTTCCACAACTTAAACTATGGTTCCTGTAAACAGGTGCTGTGGACACTTGTCGAGCCTTTTCTTTTTCAGAGGGTGTAGGCGTTGTGTCGCAAAGCACCGTATTGTTCAGAAACAAATTGACGTGTCACTTCCAGGTGCCTGTGTAGTTAAAAAAAAAATGAAGACAACAGTTGAAGCAATTCTTTGAAGTGCACATTTTAACTAGACTAAGTAATTGAAATCAACTTCCTATCTGTCGCAGCGCCCCACTTTGTTCTTGGCTAATCATTTCTCAACTCAGAAATAAACTGTCACTCTAAGCAAGCACTGTCTACAACAGGTAAGCTATCTATTGTGCAAGTTGTCCCCACAGAACCCACATTTGAAGTAAACTGAAACACCTTTTTCATGCGACTTTGACTGAAAAAGCAAAACAGTAAAGGCCAAATGTAACTGTCATGTCTTGAATCGTTTTCTCCTGCTTTTGTGGAAACGTAACTCAAGCTTTTTGTTACAGCTAAGCACAACAGTGCCTCAACAAACCTCAGCTACAAACGCTCCATGTCTTTACATTTTCTGTCACTAATTTGGGTTGATTGCTTCCATGCACGCAGCTGCACCGCTGCTTCTTTTCATATTCTAGATCCTGTCTGACACGTCTAACTACACACACGCCCACTCACATTCTACCCCACAGTCAGACTAGCTGTTTGCAGGATTGGGGTCAGTCACCTCCACTCACACTGTCTTGTGTGCGTTTCTGTGGATGTGTGCGTGAATCAGTCTATGCAGCTGATATCCCAACAGTAGCTCGGCCTTATCTGTTTCTGTTTATTGTCTCAGAGACAGGTCTCTTTAGGGGCTTCATAAATGTTGCGTCTGATGGCAGACCAATGGAATAATGGGAGGAGATTACGCTGATAGCTCGGTCAGTAATAATTATAAATGCTTGTTAGACCTGGGATTAGGATTTTTTTTTTTTTTTGGGGGGGGGGGGGGGGGCTTTTTTAT
>JARVLU010000528.1:20765948-20778101 GCA_031762415.1 Simpsonichthys santanae | reverse complement strand
TAGTGTGAATAGTTTGTCCATCAGGGTTTGGGGGATCATGGTGTTGAAGGCAGATGTGAAGTCCACAAAGAGCATATGGACGTAAGGCTGATAAGGTTGATAAGGTACTAACTATTAACATCTACACTTTTGCTTTCACACATTTGCTCACATTTAACACAGTCTCATTCTTACCCAAACAGTAGCTAATAGAAGTCAGAAGGAGCAGATGTTGAAAAGAGGAAAAGGAAAAATGATACGTGACAGACGCTTCTTTTTTGAGAATGACGAAGGAAGAGAGAGATTAAATAGGAGTAGAAGAGGTGATTCATACGAGTATTACTGAGGACAGGGATGGCTGTCGACATGGCAAGTAGATTTAGACTGCTGCAACTCTGATAGAGCTGTCTCACCATGACTACGCTCGCTTACGAGTCGTGAAATATCAGAACAAAGAAGACGAGAGACAGAAAGAAGAAAGCAAAAGGCAAAGTGTCGGTGACGCTCAGTGAAAGTCACTGTTTGAAGGCTGAAAATAGGGCATATTCACAGTTGTGATCCTGCTCCTGCTAAACACAAGCTTCACACATGGAAATCTGTTAAACCAGCTTTGAATAGGTTTATCAAAAATGGGACATGCAAAAACATTAAAAGGAAGAAATTGTAAATTTCATTGTTGCTCTGGTGATTGACCGCTTTGTTTCAGATGAGCATTTCTCCACTCTTGCACAAATTGGGAACATTTTTTAATAGTAAACAATCAACTCTAGATAGAAAGTAATATTTTGATTGTTATCCTTTCCATTATTATGCTAAATTGCTTCAACAGGTTGGTAAAAACTATAATGCTCCTAAATGTCAAATTGTTTTTTTGCACCAAGCTACCTGCTGATATTAGCAGCTTGCTAACATGGTATCAAGCAAATATAGTAACATAGAGCTTCTATCTAGTAGCAGTTGGAGCAGTGGCAGCTAGCAGAGTTTTCTCCAGGGGGGGGGCTATAACTCCAAAATAGACATACAGTATACCAAAACAAATACTAAGGTATCACACCAGTTTATTTACATGAATGAGAAGAAAAGCATTATAATGTCATGTAGTGTTCTACTTTTTACCCAAACCTAAAACATGAATGCACCAGTTTAATGCAATGTGGTGATGGCTATTAGTCAGCTTTCTAATTATTTAATATATAAATACTATTTTATGACTATGTGTTTGTTTAATAGCAAAATGCAAATTCACATAACACCTATCAAAAAGTAAACTATTATATTATATAGGGCAAGGTGTGCGCTCTACTTTTTCACAATACAGCTCTACCTTATTAAAAACATTTTAAAAAAAAAAAAAAAAAAAAAAAAAAAAAAAAACTACATCACACAATTAGCTTCTTACCTATTCTCTTGCTCCATTTCACATCTCTGTCCGATCGTCTCAAGCGGCGTTCAGCTCTGGGCGCAACAGAGGTGCGCCCCAGAATGGTCCTATCTCTTGTATTGAAGAGGAACTACTGCGCATGTACAACTTTTAATGGGAGTCTATGGGCAAATATTTTTGCGCCCCAGTGCAGAAATACATCACCAGTCAGACAACATCGATGAACAAAACAACTTTACTCATCATTAACTATAAAATATTTATCTTAATGTGGTGAGTAGTGGGGCAGCGCCCTAGTGCCCTCTATTGACCAGCCGCCACTGAGTTGGCGTATTTGTTGGGGATAACTCTCAGCTATTACCACACCACATTTTAGCTCATTATCAATAAAACTGACTTGTTACTGCTATTTTTGTGTTTGCTAAGGTTGATTAGCTGTGACAACTAAACACACACTGACACGGGTAAAACCATTGATTTAAAAACCCGTAGATGACTCACTTAGCTGTAGCTGGGATGTTTGAGTAAGAATGAAACTATGTCTAATTTCTGCCATTTCACATCTTCGCTGTAATTTGTCAAGACCTTGTTTTTCTAATGTTTTTTTCCACACATCTCCAACAGGGCAAACCCTGAGCTGAGAAATCCAAAAGCCTAAGCACGTTTTCTTCACTCAGAACCATTTTCTGCTGAGACGATATAGCTGAATTTGGATGAGCTTTTATGTCGACGAATGGAGCTTTATGAATGTAGCTGGAAAACATTTGGGCACTCTGTTACCTCTGCAGTCAAACTGTCACGGTCTGAACGGCCTCCGCTGTAGTGCAGATTGCATTGCTCAGGGCAAAATGCAGTGTTGCCAAAAAAAAAATAAAAAATAATAATAATGCTTGTCTCCTTACTTCTTTTTTTTTTTTTTTTTGGCTTCACGATGCTATACAAATAAGTAAGATCAATTTGAGATGGTTCTGCTGCTTGAAAATTTCCAACAATTGCTGCATCTTAAAAAGAGTTTTAAGGTATTTAGTGTTTTGGTTTTACATACAGCTCATAATCCATTCAACCGTTAGTCACACCATTGTTCAGTAAAGTTTAGGAGTTTGTCCACGGGCTGTTGCTCTTTAAAAACCTCAAGCGTTCTGACACCGTATGAAGTTTGTTTCTGTTCACCTTGTGATGTATACCAGTAAGACTTTTACAGAGTTGCCAAACTAGTCTGCAGATGTTTTAAAAAAGAAAACGTGAGGTATGTTCTTTCTGTGTGACATTCCACTTTGGGTGTAAATTAAGGGTAAAGAGACCACAGCTGATGAAATTAAGCTTTATTTACACATACAAGTTTTTTATGCCTTAGATGCAAGATTTTCATACTCAATGGGGAAATATTCACCTATCTTGAACTGAAACTAGGTTGCAGAGAGTGTAGTGTATTTGGAGAGCTCACAGAAACAACAAAGGTGTTCGTACTTCAGCACAATCTTGCAGAAATTTCCAGTTAATGACAATCTTAACTACTGTACCTAATTTTTAAGCCAACTTTTTTCCTATAAGTTGTTTTTTTTAATTCTCTTCATCCTTTACATAGTGATATAGTTTGGTCATTATGTCCAGACACGCCCATTTCTGCACCTTGACCTTCTGTTTCAGCTTTAAAGGGCTGCACTCGCTGCGTCAGATGTTTGTCAAAGCTTCAGAGATTAACTAAGTTGTACTTCTCTTAACTGTGTGTCCTCGGTATTTTCATGCGACAAAGGATTGAGTGCAGTTGCTTTCTTTTTATCCTTTGGATAAAGTTGTTGAATCAGTTCTTTTCACAGTCTGCTCAATCACCTGAATGCACAGTTCTCGTACTGTCACTTACACAAACAGGAGTCTCAGGTGAGAGAGTCACGCATGCAATAAAGCTGGATAATTTAGATCCTTTGAAAGGGAGTACTGTAAAAAAAATGTTTATGAACAGATAATATCTTACCTGTTGTGGATAGCTCTTTCAACAATCTCAGTTTGGAGAAATAGGGATTTTTCCTGGCTGGTTTGACAAGCCAACAGCTAGTTTGAGCATTAATCACTGTGTATCGTGTCAGTCATTTTGTAGTGCTCCTTCAAATTTTAATTGAAAATTACTTTTACTATATACTTCCCTAGAAACTGGCCATGTGTTTCAGTAAAGTAGTATACAGTACAGAAGTTGTACACTACCATGGTGGAAATGGACCATAATTCATAGTGGCCTGACACAGCAGGCTAGTTGAGGCTACTGCTAACGTATGCATTTTCATCAGATTGACTGAAAATGCTAAGACTCTCTAATATAAAGTAGTGCATCTCCTCTGTCTGAGCTGTGCGACTGAGAAATGATAAGAAAATGTGTATTGGTCCTGTAATTAAAACATCTAATCTAAATAGTTGTGGTTTGTAAAATGTGTTGTAATTCACAATATAAACTGAGTCACATTTCACATGTTATTATTTACACACAGACAACAATATTAAAATCAACAGAAATATTTTGTAGGTGACAATAATTTATCATTTTAATGTATTGAAAGTTCTTGTATACCGGTAGTTGCATTTTGTGGTTGTGTAAAAAGATGCAGTACAACAAAAACTTGTAACAACTATGAAATTTATTATTTTTCTCAGTGTTCTGAATACACTAAAATAATATCCTATTACACTGCTGTCAGCTTTGCATTATATGTTTAGCTACACTGCACAGTAGCAGCAGCAGCTAGCTGTAGCATTCTACTGCAGCTTAAGGCACTTCCGTCTGAAATACCAATATACAGTATTTTGGTCTTGGTCCCACTCAGATTAGCCTTGAGCTCCAAACTGAGGTTGTGTAAAAGCCATCCATAACAGGTAAGATGCTATTTGTTTGTAACATTTCCACAGAACCCCACTTAAACTTTGAATTAAGGAATCTGAAATTTAAAGAATGGCGCCAACAGAATGAAACGATCTTATTACGGCAAATATAACACCGTGCACCATTTCAAATGAACTCTTCAGCACACTCAGGTAAAAGATGCTTATGTTTGAGATTCATTTTAGAGGTGTGTGGGGGGGGGGGGGGTCTTTTGACGATTCGTACATAGCCCGTCTTTGCTCTGTCCACATTGCTCAGTCGGCTTTTGTTCGGCAGAATTGATTGTCCTTTTGTTCTCCACTGAGATGAATCCCAGGGCTGACGGGCGGCGTTTGCAGGAATGTAATTCCATCATCCAGTTTCCTAAATGTGCTATCATAGCCTCGCTTACACCGGTCATTAATTACTCGACCCAGCACAGTGCGGGGTCTTTGCAGTTGCCAAGGCAACGAGCAGCAATGATCACCGCAGTTAAACGCTGTTGTTTTGATCCGTCTCTCCTTCGCTGCTTGTTTTTGTTCCATTTTTTTATATATTTTTTTGTTTTTTTACGGGTCATTCTCTCAGACTCTGCTGACTGGACTAAATTCTCTGTCTCAAATATAAAATTACAAGAAATATGCATCTCACGTTCGCTCTTTGGCGTGTTCCAAGGTTGAAGTGAACTTTGCAGATTTGCTGTGTGTGCAATAATATGAACTATTTTCTTACGCAAATGTTTTAAAATATGTAATTCTTTTTTTTTTTTTTTTTTTTTCTGCGTCCCTGCTGTCCGACAGGCTAGTCAGCTAGGAGTTTATCGGGTGTTCCTGGATAACTACGAGCTGGCTGTGGAGACGGCGGAGAAGTGCTGCCAGGCCAATTCGCAGTTTGCTGAAATCTCTGAGGTAAACCTGTGACTTTCACTCTTTGGGAATAAATTCTCAAAGTGTTTTGTGTTTTTAGTGTCTTTATATAATCAAAAGAAAAGCGAGCAAACTGTTAAACAATCATCACAGGTGTGACATTTGAGCTTTCCTGTTGTCCACTACAACAAAAGAACATTTTAACGTCTATGTAGCATTTAGGATGTTAAAGAGGCAAAATAAACTCCCGACACCTCTAAACACTGCTTAATCCTTTTTGTCCCTGATGTTCTGCACACTTACCATCTGCACAGCTTTTATAAAGTCCATGCTTTTAAAATTTAACGTTCCACTAAATTATTCTTTACAACTCCAGCCAGGTGCTATTTAACATGTGTTTTCTGCTTACAGTATTGGTTGTCTGTACATAAAATTGGTTATGATGGTGTGTATTTATGATTTAATTTCTCACTGGGTTGTAACTATTGATGATTAATTGGTGAACGGCATTCCTGAGGAAGTCTCTAACCATCTCGATCATACATCATTATTATTTAAACCATAACTTATGCCTGGTTTAAAAAAAATTAATAAAAGTTTATTCAGTGTTCACCAAAAGTTCATGCTCACTAATCAAGGTACAAATCCAACAATGTTCTGTGCGGTCATTTGGATGGTTTCTTTTTTTGCTGAGACGTTTCGTCCTTCATCCAAAGGACTTATTCAGTCTGAGGAGCCACAAACAAACTGGAGTCCCACAAGCCCCCCATCTTATCACCAGCAAACTGTTGTTTTTGTTTTTCACTATGAGAGTTGGTGCTTGTTGTGGGACTCCAGTTATTTATTTATTTTTTTTTTTTTTTTTTGTTCCTTGGACTGAAAAAGTCCTTTGGATGAAGGATGAAATGTCTCAGCAAAAAAAAGAAACCATCCAGTGGATTTGTACCTGGATTATTGAGCATGAACTTTAATGTTTTGAACTACCATGTTTTGGCATGGCTGCCTTAGGGGAGTTGATGGGGAGAGAGCGGGCCCCAGAAACCATCTTATCACCAGATAACTGTTTTTTTTTGTTTGTTTGTTTTTCCCCCACTATGAGAGTTGGTGCTCGTGGAACTCCAGTTTGTTTGAGGTTTCTTGGACTGAAGAAGTCCTTTGGATGAAGGACAAAACGTCTCAGCAAAAAAAATAAAATATATATATATATATCCAGATGACCTGACATTCAGTGTTTTATGCACATTACAAAAATAAACAATTACCCATTGTTTTGTCAAGTGGGATGAAAATAAAATGTAACTTCTAGCCAGTCTGCTGACTTAGCTCAAGAACTGTAGATAAGTCTTTGTCTAGGTTTTATCAGTCCTGCCGGTCAGTGTTGAGGCACTTGTTAAAAAGGGAATTCATCATGGTTGGATGTCAATGGTCTAAGTAATGATGCATGACACTGAGGATAATGGGGGTGGTGGGGTGGGGGTGTTCAGGATGGCATAATTAATCTGGAAGTCAATGACCTCAATGCTTGAGTTAAAAGCACAGCTCAAGACCTTGACATGATTTTATGTTGCTTACAGAGATGGTTTTGGAGGTGGTTGTACCCATGTGTTATTTTTTTTATTTTTTTCATTTAAACAGAACCTGAAGGTGAGGAGCCCAAAGGATTGTAAGGAGACAGCCAAGAACTCTCTAGAAGGTCAGTCATTCCATAATTTACTTAGTTTATTAAAGCAATATCACAAATTAGTATATCTTTTGGGAAATCAGACAAATAAAATCCTGAGTTTGTATTCTGTCCTGTTCTGTTTGCAGCTTTGCTGTATAAACCAGTGGACCGAGTGACCCGCAGCACATTGGTGTTACATGTGAGTAAGGGAGCTGGAAAATCTTTACATAAACAAAACAACTGTATGTTTGTAGCAGATGCGGTTGGTTCTGAGCTAACTGATGCTAGATGGATCCAAGAGGGCATGATGGAAAAGAACAGAACCAGAAGTTTATGTTTATTGTCAGGAGTATCAACCTACTGCATTTATACAAGCAAAAAAAAAAAAAAACAACCTTTTAACCAAATGTCAGAAGTAGGGATGCACAATATTATCGGCATAGTATTGGTATCAGACATTGGTATTGGTATTTGACATTAAGCATAATCCAAGTTTTAGTGTTACATCATTTTCAACCCCCTTTTTGGCATCTGTATTTGGTAGAAGGCCAAGTTGACAAATACCATGCAGAATAATGTAGTATTTTAATTCCAAAGCAGAGAAAGCTATGTAGTCTCTGTAAGTAGGTCTATGGGAAAAAATATCGGTATTGGTATTGATTATCGGCCAAATTATTTTTAACATATTGACATATCGGATATCGGCCAAAAAATCCAATATCATGCATCCCTAGTCAGAAGTACTGTGCATTTTATTGACAGATTTTTGTTTTGGACCCAGGTTTTCATAAGAATGATGGACATTTTGTAAACCTAAAAATGAAAAACATTATGTATGTCTAGGTATTTTCAATTCATTTTCCAACTTAAATGCTTCTTCATCTCTTCAGGATTTACTCAAACACACACCCACCAGCCACCCAGACCACCCGCTCCTGCAGGACGCCTTGCGGATCTCTCAGAACTTTCTGTCCAGCATCAACGAGGAGACGTCAAGGCGTCAGTCCACATCTGTCAGGAAAGGAGAGGTGAGAGTTAATCATTTAAAACAAAAAGCTTCTTTCTGTGGGACACACACTGTTGGAAGGACAACTCCATAACGGTTGATAGGAGGTTACAATCCAGAAGCTCATCAGCCATGAAATGTTTCTGTTAGATGACCGTTCTGCACTGCAGACATAACACGTTATCACCCAGACACTTTTACTACAAGGTCATACGGTTGAAATATTTACACATTGTGGCAATTAACAGCTCTATTGCCTCAAAACACGATTGTTCAGCAGAAATGGCAGCGTCACTGAGGTGTAAATTAGCCTTGACATGACCTGAACTTCACCTCCACACCATCATGGATAGTGGTTTTCGAGCTTTCTCTTCACAATAAACCACAATATTCTGGTGCTTTACACACTGGATGACAAAATATTAATTTCTGAACAACTGTCAGCTACTACCACCTGAATGTAAGCTCAGTATCTGTAAAACATCTTTATGTTCGAGATTGCTTTGCAGCGGTTGATGATGCATCAGTTGTAGATGTCAACCCATTAATTTTTGAAAGTTTCAATAAAACTCATTCAGTGATTCTTGTGATATTTTGCTAACAGTACAGACAAACAAACAATCAAAAACATTATCGCTTCCCCTTCGTCTCTGTCGGTGATCGATACATGAACGTAGAGAATGAATTTTGTTTGAAATTTTTTTCAGAAATGAACTTTTTCACTGCATCATTTTGACTTGTACGTTAGTGTTTGGTGTCACAGCCCACCCCCCCACCCCCCATGACTTTGAGGTCACCGACAGATGGGTGTAACGAGGCCACCAATCTGCAGCCTTTAGCTGAGCCTGTGTCCTTACATGGTCATAGCAGCAATGCCTCGATGAGTGGTTCTGTTCGTGCTACACATCCCTCCACCCCACCCACCCTCTTGAACTAGCACAATGTGCCCCCCAACCAATATTCCTCCCATCCCTGGAGATGACTTGATGCACATGAATGGATGCCCCTTGATTGATGTGACACCACCATGCCCAGGGCCTTGTAATATGCCACTAGTTCGCTCTGACTGGCAGATTTCTAGTTAAATATTTATTAATGGTGGGTGGGAGGAGGTGAGACGAGCAGGCTCCTCCCTCTGCTCACAAGGGGGTCATTACTGCACCCTTTTTACACACGCACACACTTTCCTGCTCTTTGGTCCATACGCTTTTGGAACACACACACACACACAGTTCCTTTATTATCCCTGCAGGCCTCAGTTTCCATCTCAGTCGGCTGAGGCCTTCACACTCATCATCAAATATTTATCATGGACACATGAAAGGAGCTCTTGGAAATCAATGGGGTTCATTATATTGAGCCTTACAAAAGACTGAGTAAACAGTGTGCCTTAATATTTCTTATTTTTTGTCTGCATTTCACCAAATAGAAGCTACGGTACTATCATGCATCCAACAGAGATGATTCCCAAAAGGAAACAGTTTCACTCAAAGATGATTAAAGTTAGTTTTAAAGTGGGGTTCTGTGGTTCTAAACAATTAATATCTTACTTGTTGAATAAAGGTTTGAACTCTGGATAAACTGACTGTAACTCTAACTGGATTAATTCACTTCAATTCAGTTTATTTATATAATGCCAAGTCACAACAGAATTTATCTCAGGGCACTGAAGAAACACATTAACATACATTATAAAAGCCAATTAGTAAAGTTATGTATCTAAGGATGCCAGCAGATAGCACTGAATCTTCACTTTGTCGCAGTCGCCCATCCTAAGCAAGCACAAAGGCAACAGTGGAAAGGAAAAACTCCTTCTTTACAGGAATAAACCTCCAAAAAAATTATTCTTAAGATGCTCAGGTCCAAAAACCATAACCTCTGTCTTGTCTTGAGTTTAAAAGCAGAAAATTTAGGGTCATTCAGGTTTTTATGTCTTTAAGACATGCTTGTGGTCTAAGTAGCTGATTGGATTAATTGAGGTTCATGGACCAATGTAACTGTGTCAGCATAACAAGGAAAATATATCTCATGCTGTTTAATAACTTTGCCTAATGGAAGCATATATAAAGTAAGGAGTATTGGTCCAAGCATTGAGCCCTGAGGAACTCCATGACTAACTTTGGTGCATAAAGAAGATTCATTATTTACATTTACAAACTGGAATCTATCAAATAAATATGAGTTAAACCATTTTAGAGCCATTCCTGTAATCCCAATATCACATTCAAGCCTCTGTATGATATTATGATCAACTGTACGAATGCAGCACTGAGGTCTAACCAAGCGGGACCAAGTCCGCAGTGGATTGTTGCCATCTGATCTCAAACATTTCATAGCAGTTTGTGCGAAAGCTTAAAGCCTTTACACTGCTATACATTTCACATTACACAATCATTTACCTAGAATTTTATGATTATTTACAAATGTATTTAGCAATAGCCGTAGCCAGCCTGGGAAATATCCAGCAGGAATAGCGTCACATTTCTGTTGAAGTAACAATGCAATGAAAAATTAACAGTGGTGTAAAGGTTTATAAGGCCGCATTTAAGCTTAGCTTGTCAGTCTGGTAAGAATTAAACTCTTCGCTCAGTTATTTACAACAGGTGAGATATTTATTATTCAGAACTAACTATTGAACACTGTCACTTAAAGCGCTTCTTGTTTTTGCATTCTTATTTCTATGTTCCGTAATTGGATTTGAAAATAACTATTGTTGTAAAATTGAGCATTTTCTACTTGAATTTATTATTTAAAAAAAAGAAAAGTAAATCACAGTTCACACCTTCAACAGAAATTCACTTGTTTTTCAAACTACAAGAAGCAAAGGTTCTTGACGGCAGCCTGACAGTCACTCTGAGGTTCCACCGTTATGAAGGCACGTCAGGTTCACACAGCAACAGTGATCTTTATTTATTTTTTGTTTGTTTTTTACAAATACATGTGCAAATAACACTTTTATTCATGTTAATGCTTTACAATTGCATGTTGTACCTACATAAATGCAATCCACTTAAAAAATCTGAAGTGTTCTGGATAATTATAGCATGCTCAGTGGCGTAATAGTGATGAATAAAATATATTTACTCAATATTTCAGCATAAATGTAGCAGAGTTGTGTTAGCTTCTTTTTTTTTTTGAGCATGTGATTTAGTGCTGCACATGCATCAACCTGCAGTAAGAAACTTCTCATAAGAGGAGGCAAAAATACATCATGCATCCACCCAGGTGAGCAACACTCAGCTTGATCAGTGGAGGCACGCAGGAGTCGAGCGGTACAGGTGCCCCCCCCCCCCCCCCCCCACTGCCCAGAGTTCCCTGGCCTAACGCCACGAGGGGAGGAGATGAACAAAAAGCGCTTAATTAAAATGCAAATGGCGCTCATGTCCCCAGTCAGCTTTGTTTGCCTTCGAGAATGAAACATCACTGATGTGAGTGTTCCTACTAGAAGAACACACATTCATTTACACAATTGTTCACTACTTTGGGGGGTGGGGGGGGGGGGTGGGGCTGTCTCCATTGATGCACATAAAGTAACAAAACCACACATGAGAGGTGCCCTCGTTAAAGCATATGTTCCTAAAATAAACTAAAGGCTCATACGCTCGCCTTCTCCAGGATCTGGTGAATATTTAATCTGTCGTCTGCTCTCCTGATTGGTTGGAAACAGAGAAGTAAACTTTCTCCACTTGGCTGTTAGATGCTCTGTACATCTGATGTGATGCTACAGCTGATTTCTCAATATTAATAAGCTTTTCTTAGTAGCTAAGCAAAGCAGCTGCAACTTGCACATCTTAACTTGTTACACTAGATGCATATATTTATTTATTGAGTGGACTTTACAGTTTTCTGATTAAAAAAAGACTTTGGTCAGTTTGATCTGTGTTAGACGGCATTAGGTAATACGGTGCTTTTTAAATTGCAGTCTGCAGCTGTACTTCCTGTTCAGTGATCAATAATTTAGTCCACTATAAGAAACAGCTGAGTCATTCTAATAACAACTAAAGATTATGACTCGTGAAATGGCACTCTTACAACAGGCATGTCTGCAAAACACTATTCTTTTAATTTTCAAAATTCAGTCAATTAAAAGAAAACCGCATCATAAATGCCAAAAATATTCTCATTTCTCAAACTGTGGACAAATGGATCAGATAATCTAGTTTGAGACCGGCTGACTGGATGATTTTATTGTTTCTTTTACTTTTAATATCTATAAAGCAATACAGTAGTCCCTTGTTTATCGCGGGGCATCCGTATCCTGAAGACCCGCGATAAGTGAAAATCTGCAAAGTAGGAATAGTACAAGTAGTAAATAGTAGTTTATATTTATTATATATACAGGCAGTCCTCGACCTACGAACGGGTTCCGGACCTAAGGACCGTTCGTAGCTCGATTCTGCCGTAGGTCGG
>JARVLU010000528.1:20705309-20716312 GCA_031762415.1 Simpsonichthys santanae | reverse complement strand
TTAAGGACCATATTTTCCACTTTAATTAAGCTTATTTAATTTTCAGTTTTAAGAGTTTTGACTTGTAAATACATGTAGATTTCAAATCCAGACTTGTACATGTAAAGCACCCTGATCAAATGAAGTCCAACTCATCCATTTACAGTTAATCTTGTTTAAATTAGCAATAGTTTTATATTTAGTATAATGAAAATGAGAAGATGATTTAAAAAAAACAGTGTTCAACAGGGACAAGACATTTTCCAAGCAGGTTCTAACTTTCAAAAATATTGTGTGCTGCAACGGTTAGGACATCTATTTAGAAGCTGACCACATGTCTGTTCTCAGTGTGTTAAAGCTGCCTGTAGCTTCTAATTTCACAGATTCAGTACATTTGTTGTAAAACTTTGAAGCCACTTTTTATTTAAATATCAGAATAATCCCAAATTAATGACGTTGGATTCTTTTTTTCCACATTCTGCTTCCAGTCATTCGGAAAACAGGGATTGCTCTGATTGCCATGCCTCAAAGAAAAAGTTTAAATCAGTGGTTCCCAACCCTGGTCCCTGAGGAACACCATTCTGCATGTTTTAGTTGTTCCTCTGCTCCAACACATCTGACTTGAATGAAAGGGTGATTAATAGGCTTCTGCAGAACTGAAGGAAGTAATTAAACAACTAAATTAGCTGTGTTGGAGCACGCAGGATGGTGTTCCTCAAGGACCAGTGTTTGGAACCACTGCCTTAAATACATCATCAATCCTTGGTTGTTGGACTGATTTAAAAGATTTGCCTATTTCTCAACCAGATTAGGTTCTGGATTATCCAAGTGGCTCTGTTGTCTGTTTTAAATCTCCACTGTGTTTTGCTGTAAAACAACACCAATGGACCCGGAGCCCTTCCTACTCTCAACCTGCTCTCATCATACATCTGTGGGATGATCTCTTTCACAATTCAGAACATATTTGTTAAAATGTACATACTTATTATGAGCAAAGAGTAATACTGTTTAACCATTTGTGTCACATCCACTTTGATTTTTTTATTTAGGAAGTTTAAATATCCCCGGGGAGCTTTGGTGTTTGTGGGTTTTTGATTAACACTAACAAATACATTTATTGGAAACTAAATATTTGGATTCACCTCCTTTGTTTCAATATTAACAGTGTAAAAAAATGCTACTAAACTGTTAAAACTGAAGTTCAGGTACTACTGAGAAAATAATTTTTGACTTGATTTAGCAGACATCAGACATTTTTATGAACCCTGTTTAAAATGGAGCTAATGTAAACAAAAGTATGTCTTTCTCTTTTTTAATGTGAGAAACGACAGGTTTTAAATACCCAAAAATGCACCGCATCTAAAGTACATAACCACTGATGTGATTCCTTTTGAAGAATAACACACTTCTCCTCTTTTCTGTCCTTTTTTCCTCTCATTCCCCTCAAGGACTGTGTTCAGCTCAACCAGTACAAACTGAAGGATGAGATTGGAAAGGTACCATCCAAATCAACTCGCTGTGATTGCTCTCTTTTAACTGATTCTCCAATTTCCTTTGCCTCTCCTCCTACTGCGTGTCTGTCAAGTAAACGTACATCATCAAGGACATTCAGTAACAGCCTCCGGTATCTTCTCTCCCAGCTGTCCTCATTTTCCCCAACTCTGGGTAAAGCACCAGGGCCATGGGAGAGTTGGAAAATGGATGAGAGGCTGGTATAAATAGTGCTCTCTAAGGGTTGTGGTAGACTTCGTGGAGAGATGTGTGTGCGCGTGTGTGTGTGTCTTTGTATTTGCTACCTTGTAGGGCCCATTTTTCCAACACACTACATTGTGAGGACAAACTGCTCCTTACGGGGCCCAAAACCCAGACCCCATAAACCCAGTAAGGTATGTACTGGTAATAATGGTTAAGTTTAGGGTTAGGTATGTACTAGTAATGGTTAAGTTTAGGGTAAGGTATGTACTGGTAATGGTTAAGTTTAGGGTAAGGTATGTACTGGTAATGGTTAAGTTTAGGGTTAGGGTCAGAGTTAGGCTTTAGAAATGAATGAAACATGAATGGAAGTCAGTGCAAAGTCTCTTAAAGACAGAAAGACAAACATGCATATGTGTGGGGGGGGCGGGGGGGGGGGGGGGTGTCACATGTTAGAGACTTACTGTTCAAGCAGAATGAGTCTGACTTTCAGGTAGTGGGTGACGTTATAAAATGATTAGTTTTGCACCTTGATTCATCCACAAACATGCTTCAAACAAAATCCAGAGTGTCAACTCTCTCAAACCTGAAAGACACAAGATATTTTGCTCCACACCAGAGTAAAACAGCCGTTTTCATTCATACAAAATGGGAACCAGTTGAACAAGAGGTGAACAGGACTACATAACTGTACACAACTGGCATATAATGTGATGCTTGAACATAATGTTCCCTTTTCAAAGAAACTAAAATATTTTTAACACTGACTTCTGACTGAATGCAGATGCCACGTTGTCTCAGATGTCTCTGTTGTGTGTTCGCCATAAACTGTTCAGACGCTGCACTTCCACACTTCACACCTTTTGCTGTAATGTCATAAAAATTTAAGAATAATCTTTTTTTGACCTTTTGAATTGGTACAGAATCATTCGTGTCTGCATTGATATGCATCAAAAGTCAGATTACAACCCCCACCCCTGCTTTCAGTACAAACATGTTGATGTGTGGAGTTTTGAGCCCAGTGGAGACAATTAAAACCTTTTAGGACAGTTGGAGAGGCTCCTGTTATCAGATCATCTCTTGGATGAGGGATGAGCTATCTGCTGCCTCTCCACACTGCAATCTGCTCCCCCAGCAGGAACAGATCCTCCTCTCTCTCTCTTCCACTTTCTCTCCCACAATCTCCCTGTTGGGTTTTGTGTGTGTATTAATTTGTCTGCACTGGCCTCTAATTGGGTCTACTTTCTGTTCTGAATTTCCTGTCTGGGAAGGGGGAGCTTGATAGCTCAAACCAGGTCCGGTTAATTAGCCTGAAATCAAAAAAATGAAAGCGATGAGAGATTATTTGAATTTCTCTGTTCTCTCTTTGAAGCAGCTGGCGCTCTTTCAGTGTACACTGCCAGCCCACTCACTTCCTGTGTGCTAAAAGTGTGTATTTCTCTGTATTATTAATGTTTGTTTTCCACATTAATGTGTGTTTTTTTCCCCCCTCAGTTCTACTTTTGGTCACTGGTTTCATTATCTTTTTATAGGGTTCTTATGGTGTAGTCAAGCTAGCTTACAATGAGGATGACAACACATACTATGTAAGTTTTTCATGCACCTACTAACACTTTTGTTTGTGTTGCTTACTTTTCATTTCCTGTCACTTATCATATCCTACTACGCCCACAGTCTAACCTTGCATTAATCAACACTTCCTTGTCCCATTTACTGATTGATGTAATCCAAAAACAATTCATGTAGAAATGAGTCTCCCCTGATAACTTTGTAATATACTCAAGCTTTTCTGCCAGCAGTTTCTAATTATTGCAGAAAGTTTCATTCATTTGTGTGGCAGCTACTTAAAATCAGTTGGGGATTATTCTAAAAGTTGTTCCAAGTGATAAAACCCACATGTCATATTTTAGTCATTATACAATTGTCATGATAACTGAGCACATTGAGCCAGATTATTAAAAATCTGTTCAAGCCGTCACAATGCGCTGTTCTCTCTGTTGAACTCAGCGATTGTCAGCTTCAGTAATAATTAGTAGGAAATAACGGGACAATGCTGCTCAGCAGTGAAGTGATCAGAAGATTGGTGGTTTGATCTCCAACATAACCCCAACACACATTTACAATGCATTATGTGTATTGTCTAAATTGAAGAATGTATAAATAAAGGTTGAATGATGTGTGTGTGTACATACACAATACAGTGTTGTAATGGTGTATGTATATACTGTACACACAGGCATGTGCACTATAAACAGTTTTAAACAATTAAATAAGCTTGAAAAGGCTCTAAATGTGTTAGTTTGTGTGTGTGTCATCTATTTTCTCAATTTATAATTATATGTGGTTCAAATGTACCGGTAGCCAGAGAATTTTAACTTTACACGTCATATTAGTTTGTATTTGGTCTCTGATGTGGCATCTAAAAGAAAGCATTGCATTATTCTATAATACAATAAATGTAAAGACTTTTTAACACACTGATTATAAGTTATGTATTCTTATAAAACCATTTTTAAAACTTCATACTTCTGCTATGTACAGTAGTCCCTCATTTATCGTGGATGTTAGGTTCCTGACACTTCCCCCACCCAATGAAAAATCGCGAAGTAGCAACATTATATTTATTTTAGTATTTATATATATTTAAGGCTTTAGAAACTCTTCCCACACTCTTGCAATGTTCTAAACTCTTAAACCTACATCATTTTAACAACATACTTGCGGTATATGTACAGTAGCTTCTAAGTTTTACTTATCAGCGCGTCCCCACTTGGAGGTCCAAGTGGGTGGGCTACCAGATCTCAAGATTCACTGATGGGTCTGGAAATCTGGTTCTGCTCTGGTTCTGCTCTAGTTCTGGTCAGGTTCGGTTGGTTTTGTGTGCCCCCTGCATCTGCTAGGTGCCGAAATCACTGTAATAAGTGCCAAAACTTTCCCTCTAGTTTTTCAGCAGAAGGAAATGGGGCTTCTGGGCGGGGTCCTGTTGACTTCTGGGAAATGTGGTTGTAATGAGTGGGGATACAGTGTAGATTTACTGATAGAAAACTACAAAATTGCGGCGCCTCTCCCAAGTATTTTATTCTTTCGTTAACTTTTAACTGTGCTGTATCCAGTACTGTTCCAGTCACCTGAGTGATATTAAAGTTGTCAATCATGTGTCCTGTACAATTTTATTTTATTTTTACAATATTATGTACTGTGTGTTAACAAGCCACGATAGTCCGCAAAAGTTGAACCATGAAGTAGTGAGGGACTACTGTACACTGATGGACTTGAATGTGTAATTTTGTTTCTTCAGGTTTTTTACTTGTTTTAATGACAGTAAATAAAATATTCAAATTCTTCTTTTCTTTTTTTTATTACATAAAAAAAAGTATTGTACTCGTATTTTCTGTTTTGTCACTGTTTGTTTTTTCTATGGACTCTCCTCTTTATACATCCCCCCCCCCCCTCCCCCACTTTCTCGTGCAGGCGATGAAGGTTTTATCCAAGAAGAGGCTGATGAGGCAGGCAGGTTTCCCACGTAAGTCAGAGCCAGATGGTTTTCACAGATATAGTCTAAAGTAGTCCTTCCTGTCCCTCACTAATCACCATTTCTTTCTTTCTCGTCCGTCAGGGAGACCGCCTCCTCGTGGAGCCAAAGCTCTTCCTGAGGGCCCCTCTCAACCTAAAGGTCCACTGGAGCGAGTTTATCAAGAAATTGCCATTCTTAAGAAATTGGATCATCCTAATGTAGTCAAACTTGTAGAGGTGAGTAGGAAAACAAATACCTGTTTTGATGTAGTTCATGATCATAAAACGTGTCTTTTAATTCAGTTTATGGAGTGTTTTATAAATTAAAAGAGCAGACTCTTGGGTTAAGTTTTGGGCCCTTCCATCCATAGCAGAAGGGAGGATGGATTAAGATGGAAACTAGATCACATGTGAATTTAATTTGACCACAAACAAAAGATGATTTGTTGTGTATTGGAGTGTTTGTGTTTCATCCCTTTGTGTTTTGGCACCAGGTTTTGGATGACCCCAGCGAGGACCATCTGTACATGGGTATGTTTCTGCCAGGCGGTCAGCCTTCACATTATACAAAGAGTCTTACGTAAAGAAAACAAATGTCAAGCTTGTTTAAAATGTGTATTTTGTATTCACAAATGAAAAAGTTTTCATCTTTATTTTCATCTGTGTTTTCTGTTGCAGTGTTCGAGCTGGTGAAACAAGGGTAAGTTAAGCAGCTTTCATGAAAATGGATGCAATCCTGGAATGGGCTCAATCTCATTAGTTATGATTGCTAATTTTCTCTGTGTGTTTTTGTGTCTGGTAATTCTCCCTCGTGTGTATTCAGGGCAGTGATGGAGGTGCCAACAGATAAACCATTCAGTGAGGACCAGGCCCGATTTTACTTCCGGGATCTACTCAGAGGAATTGAATATTGTGAGTCTTTGAAACCTCTTCTTATTTTTCCTACCATTTCTTACTAGTGTAATCAGGGGCCTGTTGTTCTCTGATGCGACATAACACATTATAGCTCATAGTGACCACAATGGATTCAACTATGTCTAAAAATAATCAAAATAAACATTAAGCCAAAGAGAAATTCACCCACACATCATTCTGTAATCCAATTTGATTAATAAAATGTGACGAAACAGACTTTATATGGAGAAGGATTTTGATTAAAAAGCTAAACAAATTCCAAAGATCACTGATTATTAAGTTAAATGTTTAATGATCCTGCAGCTAATCGCACTTTTTTTTTTCTTACCTTGAAAAGTCTACTCTGCTGGTTGTGTGGGGGTTCAATCGGAGCAACATTTTTTTTCCAAAGGGCCAAATCATTATATTTAAATGTTTAAAGCAATAGCAAAGTTGCTCCACACAAATGAAGTGCTCCAGACCACTAAGGGCAGTTGAATAAAGAACAAATCGTAAAAGAAACTTGGAGGAAGAAAGATATCTTGTGATATTTACCCATCAAGCTCTGCTGTCACTGTGGAGGATTCAATACAGTTTTTTTACTTTAACGTTACCTACTCAACTAGGAACAAGTTTGTTCCAAAACAATCATGTTACTGTGTTATATTTGTATTGATGCGCGTCTAAATTTAAACTGTGCGATTCAATAAACAGTTGTAAGCTCTCACTGCGTTATCGAGATCTGCCCTTGTTCTTTAAACCTGCCCTGCTTTTGTCTACGAGTCCATTATCTGAGCTGTTCTTGACTCCAGCCTCCCACAAGGATCATTTCACATCATCTCGTCGACTCTTAATGCGTTTCTGCACAGGCTGAATGGCTCTGCTCAAGTGTTGTCTAGGAGACTAGTACCAAAAGAAAGGAGGGGAAGGGCTCTGCGTCAAAGACATTAAAAAGTCAGAACTTTTTTATAGAGGTCAATGTATTCAAAGGAGGAAAATGAGCAATTTTTTTCTGTCGTATATAGATTCACACTGCTGCTGACCACAAAACACTTCACATGTTCTTACTGTCACGTTATCAGCTGGGCAGAGAGAATGAAAGTGACCTTGTTGTTTTCAACAGTACATTACCAGAGGATCATCCACCGAGACATCAAACCCTCTAACTTGTTGGTGGGAGAAGACGGGCACATCAAGATCGCAGACTTCGGAGTCAGTAACCAGTTTGAGGGGGCCGACGCTCTGCTGACCAGCACAGTGGGAACGCCTGCTTTCCTCGCTCCTGAAACACTTTCTGAGACCAGAAAGAATTTCTCTGGGAAGGTGAAGCTAACTAGCGCCATCTGGAGATGATTTTCAGTCATGCAGTTATTTTCTTTATATTAATGCCTGTATTTCTTATATTTTGTGTGTTCTGCTTAAAGTGTCACAAGCAACAGGAATAGTGTTAATTATTATTTACAAATATTTATTTTCCTCAAAGGCTCTGGATGTTTGGGCCATGGGGGTGACTCTTTATTGCTTCGTCTTTGGCGTGGTGAGTGTGTGCATTCAGCAGAAAGAAACGCCCTCGTTCTTTTAAAGTCTCTCCTAAACATCAAATGATTTCTTGTCTTCACAGTGTCCATTCATGGACGAGCGTATTCTCAATCTTCATCAAAAAATTAAAACGCACCCTGTGGTGATACCTGAACAGTACGTTTTGCATCTTGATTATAGATAAACCCAGAGATGCTGTTTTATTTATGTATTTACGTAACTAACCCAGTTTAATTAGCTGATTTATTTATTTATTTTTATTTTTTGGTCAACAGTGCTGACATATCAGATGATCTCAAAGATTTGTTGTTGAAAATGTTGGATAAGAACCCAGAGACAAGGCTACCAGTGCCACAGTTAAAGGTAAACACTTGAATCCAGACTTCAAACCATGTGCTCTCTTTTATTTTGATTTTCAAATATCGTTTGAGGTACAACCTGCAGTAAACAATCTTAATACCTTTCTGTAGCTATTTAAAATGTAAAAAAAAGCACTTAAAAATTGCATAATAAACCAGTTGGTTCATTACTAGTTCACATAAATTTTATTGAAAGAACTGTGCATTAGTATCTTGTCACTTTGTGTCCAGGCACATTCATGGGTGACGAAGCAAGGCGCTGAGCCTCTTCCTCCTGAGGATGACAACTGCTCCATGCTGATTGAAGTGACTGAAGAAGAAGTGGAGAATTCTGTCAAACATATTCCAAGTTTAGCTGCGGTGGTGAGTTTTTGTTTTCTTGCCACATAAACATAAACAATTTACTCACACACGTACTATATACAGACAATATTATTAAATTATTGTATAAAGCAGTGGTTCCAACCCTGGTCCTTGAGGAACACCATCCTGCACGTTTTAGCTGTTTCCCTGCATCGACACATCTGATTTGAATGGTTTGGTGATTAACAGGCTTCGGCAGAACTTGAAGTAATCAAATCACTGAATCAGGTGTGTTGAAGCAGGAAAACAGCTAAAACATGCAGGGTGGTGTTCCTCAGGGGCCAGAGTTGGGAACCACAGGTATACTGTAAAGAATCAAATCCAAAATATTTTTATTTTGTTTAAAAGTCAAATTCCTTGCACTTAATTTTTCAGTGTGTCTTTTTGACTTGTATTTTATTGAACTAGTTTATGTAAAATGTTGTGATCAGTTCATTCATTCAACCTTTATTTATACAGGCTAGCCTCATTGAGCCATGGGGACTCATTTACAAGCGGGACCTGTTCCAGACAGAACGTACAGACATCAATAACAGTAGACAATGATAACAATAAACTACAGTAAAAATACAGTTAAAATAAGAGTAGTACTGTAAATAATAATAAATCAGGGTGCTGTAAAACAAGGTGAAATACTAAAAACAAGAGTATACAGTATTTGCTTTAACTTTTCTAATGAATTTAAAGCTTTAAAGGCTTGAAACCCCTTAAAGAAATCAAGGTGGAATAATAATTGCTGGATTAGGTTAAAATAAGTAGAAATTACGTCAAAATTAGGAAATTAGCTAAAAAAATAAAATAAAAATAAAAAAACTAAAATTAACAATAAACATCTGAAAAGTAGCAGAAAAGGCAGAAAGAAGCTTAACCTACAAGAAGGAAGTGGAAAGAGCTGAAATTACTGCCGGTAGCTAAAAAAATGTGGAATCTGCTGGAAAGAAATCTAAATTTAGCACAAAAACAGCTAAACAGTAGCTGAAATTGCAGACAAAGCTGAAACTAGCTAAAAGGAGCATAACAAGCTAAAATTAGCATAAAGAAGTTAATTAGGCTGAAAGTAGCAGAAATTACCAAGAAAAACTTGAATTTATCTGAAAACAGCTTATACTGTATAAGCTAAAAATGCTTAAAAAAAGGTAGAACAAGCTTAAATTAGCATAAGAAAGCAGAAAAAACATGTTTGCCTAATTACCTGTAGGCTGAAAGAATCAGAAATGAGCATAAAAAGTTGAAACTATCTGAAAAAAGTTGAAATGAGCAAAAACAGCTGAAAACTAGCTGAAAAGTCAGAATGAAGCTGAAATTACAAGGTGACAAGAGCACATTTTTGCTGAATTAGGCTGAAAATGTTTTGAAATTAGTGCAAAAATGTGGAATTAGCTGGAAAAAGCTTAAATTAGCATAAAACAGCTATAGTAGCTGAAATACCATAGTAGAGTGCATCAGTAGTAGTAGTATCAGTACAACGTAGTATCAGTACAATGGTTTGGACTGGATTTAAGTAAAAAAGGCAGACGCAGCTTTGCTTAGTTACACAGCAGCAGCTAAATCTACAAATGTTTCATTCAACAAATTTGCCTTTTGCTTAGGTGGTTTATGTGCACAGCAAAGGTGGATTTGTGGCCATGTAAGCCGGATGAAAGATGAAAATATAACATTTTTAGAATTTTCTGACTTCTCTGCATTGATTATTACTTGCTGAAGTCAAGACTGTATCATTTTTAAAGAAGGAAGTTTTAGTATAATCTTTGAACTTGTGTCTTACTGTTCAAACGGTTGTTTTGTTCCAGATTCTGGTAAGAACTATGTTGAGGAAGCGCTCTTTTGGGAATCCTTTTGATTGGGGTCGGAAAGAGGACCGCAGCAGTTTGTGTGCCCCAGGGCAAACACTCATGTGAGTACCGGTACTACATACAGACATTACAACAGTCCGTCTGTGAGCAGTGCGTTTTCAGCAGCATATTATGTAGAGGTGCTAGCAGCTAGAGCCTTTTACTCTCAGACCGTATCAGTGCACTCAGCCAGTGTTCGTTTAATGAACTGTTACTGGACTGACACTTGTCTCCTGTCTTTATGGACCAAAGCAAAGATAGATCAGATGATGTTGCAAGTTTCACTGTAACAAACACAAAAAGTACTGATAAAAAAATATCAGGACTACTGTATTGTGTTCATGTCACACCGCTGAATAAGTCACCGTTGACCACTCGGAAATGTGGGCTGGTGTTGTGCCAAAAATCGATTGGCTGCCAAATGGAGGCCGCGGGCGCGTGCACAGGAAGACTTTTACAAGAATTTAACAAGGTTAACACTTAAAAATAATTATTTGTTTGCTCGGAATTATAGCAAAGATGTCTCAGCTTAACTTTAGCTTAATAAATGCACTTTGACGGTCAAATCAGCTGCATTTCTCCAGGGCGGCACAGCAAAATGCAGCTGATTTGACATTTGCTCCAGGAGTTCTGGAGCGTGACAAAGGTGGTTTGTATGACAAGCCAAGTGCCTCATTAATAGCCACTTTTACCTATTAATGAGACACTTGGCTTGCCATATAACTTGACCACCCTCTAGTGGCTGAAAATGGTAGTGTTCAATATTTTCCCTGTCAGAATGAACAAAATCATCAAATCTCATTCAAAAATTGGATTATAAATATTGGTGGGG
>JARVLU010000528.1:20618232-20631601 GCA_031762415.1 Simpsonichthys santanae | reverse complement strand
CTGTATACTGTATTTGTGATCTCATAGGTGTTAGGTATACAGGTAATTGTACATTTTTGTCTCGGGTTTGTTTCATGTAGCACTCATCAATTCCACTTTAACTTTTCAACTGGACTAAAACTGGTCACTTTATATAAAAAAAAAACATAAAGGCAACTCAGTGTTTTAAAATGTTCTTCAAATCAAAGGATTGTATCGTAGTTATACATGTACACCTTTAAAAGCTATTATTTATTGAGCTGCTTCTATGGCTGCTTATCTCAATAAGCAAAACTGGTCAGAAATGAGATGCCCCACAGAAGAGTTGCCCTGTTTTCAGTACAAGTTCCATTAGAAGACCACCAGGAGAACCTGAAGATGGACTCAAACTAAACATGAAGTAACTCAAGGGACTTTTTTCTCTACATAAATAAAGCCTGATGTATCTCAGACAGCCAGCACCAAAATAATTCATAATTCTGGTTGAAACATTTTTTAAACTTGTGCACACACAATTATTCATATACTGTACTCAGATGCATCAGCTGACTTCTTGTCAGAGTTACCCAGTCATATTGTTTCATGTTTGGTCTGAACAGCCCACCAGAGGAAAATATTAGCCCAGACTGTCACCGACTCTTTCAATGGGTATGTTTTGAAAAGGAATTTTAACTCATTATAAAATAATAATAATAACTCATCTTATAACATTAAACTGACCTATATCTTTATAAATGTAAAACAATAAAGGTACCTATTGAAATTTTAAAACAGTCATTTAACTTAATTAACTATGCTTTAGCATTAACTTTACCTAATCAACACTAATTAGTTATTTCATTACTTGGATGGCTGGAAGTTTTTAGTACATCTGCATCCTTTATTTTGTAAATTATTAAGAAGAGAACACAGCTGAGTGTGTAACAGTTAGTATATTTAAGCATCATTAAAGCCTAAGACTTGAATTTGTCACTATACTTTTTTTATACAACCTCTAAAATATTTTTGTTTTTTATCACAACATGCATTTTCTGTCAAACCAACTTTACGTTTTATTCTACATCAAGGTCGCTGCCTCTTGAAGATTATGGAACAAGGCTGTGATGTTTTGAATCTGAATGCAAAGGAGAGTAAATGAACAAACAACAAATAGTGCTTCACATGAACTGAAAGAGCAGACGTTAAAACTGAAAGAAGACATCGTTGTCAGCGTGTCGGAGAATTCTTCTATTCAAACAGGGGCGTCCAACAAGCTGTCGCTGGTCTCTTAGTATCTGGGAAAACTGCCCACCTTGATGCAGCAGGGAGCAGCGAGCGATGAATCGGAGCAGCGAAATGACAGCCAGGTACAAAAATGAAGTGCGCTGGTGGAGGAGGACAGGTTTCATGGGGGCATGATGGATGGTGCAGTCTGGGGGCATGAAGAAGGAAACGTGTCCAGTATTTTGTGTTTGTGTCAGGTTTAACCGAGGGGGCGGTGCACAAAATATATACTATAATTTGATATTGTTCCTATCTTTAAACTAAAACAGCCGAGGAGGAGCAAGATGAACAAATCCTAAATAACACAACAAAATTGACAAATACAGTTAAATTTGCAATAAGCTTTTCACAATATTTTAGTGACTATACTTATGACTAGACTCATATCAGGGGTAAAATACTTTGGTTCTCCAATTTCTGTCTATTAAAACAAATATAATACCTCATCCCCTGTATAAGTCTCACATCAACAGGCTGTGTTAAACATTAAAAGTGCACAATTTTCAGATGATAAATGACCAATGAGCACTTCCACAGGCTTTGTGTGGTTTGATCTCGAGTAACCAGAACTAAAACAGTTACGACCGGGTCCAATCCACTTGAAGCATGTTGATCATTGCACATGTTGTCTCCAGCAGCCTGTCAATCCCTGAAGTATCTTGACTTTGTGGCACAATGAGGAGTAATTAAAGGTTTATTTGAGGCCCTAATGTCTCTGGAGCTTTCTGTGCCAGTATTTTTGTATGTACTGTATTTTCTGACGTATAAGTCAGTTATTTGCACAGATTTTTCAGTCCTGCGACTTATATGCCAAAGCAACTTAAATACTTTTTTTCCATATTCATAACACAATTTTTGACTGACGCTTTAAATTTCGAAGAAGTGCAACAGCGAGTCCTCCCATACGCGCTCGCTTCACTCAGCTGGTGCAGGCGGAGGAACGCTGGAGAGCTGGCGGCTCTGGCCATGATGGATGGTGTTGGATGGATGGATGTATGGATGGTGTTGGATGGATGGATGAAAGCTGTTTTGACAATTTAATAAATGCATGATAAATGAGTTGGGTCAACTGTGATGCATAATAAATGTGACTTATATATGTTTTTTCCTCTTCATGATGCTTTTTTTTAACTGATGCAACTTATACTGCAGTGCGACTTATACACCAGAAAATATGGTACTTATTTCACCACACACAAGCATTGGATGCAGCTCCTCGGCCATGGAAACCCATGAAGCTCTGGCAGAAGCTTTTATAGAAGAAACCTGAGCTTGTGTGCTTGATTTTATACACCTGGCCAGCAGAAGTGTGCACCTGAACTTGATGTTTGAACGGGTGAACAAATACTTTTGGCACTATTTCACACAAGTATATACAAGTATACACATATACATGTCGACTTATATCCCAGTTATAGTTTAGGGGCAGGAGGTCAAAAAGTTATGACCTTTGTTTAAGCATCGCTTGTGTAACACTTTGTCTCTGAGTAGCAGGGCTGGTACATTAAATCAAAGTCAAAATATGTTAGCTATAATTAACATTGTAGAAAGAACACACAAAATCCCCATTACAATTATGAGCATTAAAATGAAAAATAATAATAATAATAATAATAATAATAATAATAATAATAATAATAATAATAATAATAATAATAATAAGTTCATTAAAAAAAAACTTTAAGAATCACAAAAAAAATCTGTAGTTTTGATATTGTTGCATAAAAAAAATATCCTGATTGGGCTTGTATCCAAGATAAAGATGTCCAAGTTAGATTTCCAACAATTTGCAAGTTTTAGAGAAAGTGATAAATTTTTAAAGTGAACTTAAACTGACAAAAATATTACAACATGGACACAAATACACGTAGGTATAGATAGTAAGGTGTTGTTTTTGTGCAGAGTTAAAACATTTATTATTGAAGAGGTCACTTTTATCATTGAATTGTGTTTTGAATCAAGGTAGTTTTACAATTTTGTCAATTGCAGATGCACATCTAATGATTGTTGCACAATGGGACGTATCTGGAGTAAATGTTGAACATCACTCTCAGTGACTACCACAGTATTTTGAAATTCATTGAGTTATAGGCACTCTGTTAGTTTTAAATGTTAGTGGTGGCCACTAAAACGGAGGTACAAATGAATACATATTGAAAATTTCATGAAATTTCCTCCAGTGTTTAATGAGATATTTTACCAACAGAAACACAGTTGAATGCAGCAAATGAGGGCACAACTTTTAAAACAAGTAATCAGTTACCATCCAGACAATGGGTACAGTTCCTCTATAGCTAATATGTAGCATAATGATTTTTTGGTTTAGCGGATTAGCGTTCTCCCTGACTTTGGAAACCATTAGCGTAAGTAGCTTCCGCTAAATTAGATTTCACCAACTTTAAGTCCGCTAACAAATTCACAAGCTTGTTCCTGTCTGTTGTGGGCGTGTCTCTAAGAGTCTGTTAGACACGCTATTGGCTACATGGCTACACATGACAAGACGTGATTGGTCGACAGCTTCAAGTGAAAGATGTGTAACACAAACTGAGTGGTTAGCAGTTTAGCGTTAGCTTCCACTATTTATTTTTTTATATTTTTTTTTTACCTGTTTAGCAATTTAACATTAGCAAAGTAAATATTTCAGTTAGCGGAACACGGGTTAGAGAAGCTAACTTTTTGGTTAGCTGTGCCCCCCACTGCATCCAGACTATTTTTAGCTACTTCCACCCCTAGAATAAATATGACTTTTTTATTATTATTATTATTATTTAAAATCCAATATAGCACCCACACCCACACACACACTGATTCCAAACAGGGTTTCTCTGGAGTGCCATGGCATTTAACTAACCATAACATTTGCTGTAACTCAGATTAAATTAATTTGATTTGCAATTTTCAAGGCCCCTACAAAATCCATTACAACAAATGCTTTGTAAAGTCTGTGTCCGGTTCAGCAACAATGTGGTGACAATCAAGTGGCTGATATCTGAAAAATGAGCAATTGGTAGTTTATTCTCAGGTAAGAAGTAAATTTTGAGTGAATCAATCTGGGGAAGAGCCTGGAATGACCATTACAACTGATATGTTTTTACATATACGTGTAAAACAATGTTTTATTTAATGTTTTATTTTTCTTCATTTAGTCAAAACTGCATGGAAATTGAATATGGATGTTTCTGCTTTGATACTAGTCTGTGCAGCTCAGACAGATTTAATCTCTGATCCACTGAATAAGAATTATCTGCAGAACTTGAGGTTTAAAGATCTTCGGGGATTGACTTTGATATCCAAATGTCATTAAGGGTATGATGCATTACACCAGGATTTATATCGAGCGACGCTGCTGTGCCACCATATCCCACAAAAAAAAAAACTCTACAAACCTTTACCATGACTCAAGTAAATAATCACCCAAAACTGAAGAATATGGTAATTTAAAAGCTTCTTGATATAAAGAAGACTTTCTCTGTGCAACATAAACAAAAAAACGAGCAGTTTTTTATGGTGCTGACACCAGACATCCTCCATAAATGGAAGGAGAACCACTGAACAAGATGACTGCTGTGAATACTAATGTTGAAAATGACCTAGACAGAGCATTTGGCAGAGTCTGGAAAAAAGATGTCCGACCCTAAATGAGTCCAAGGAGAAAACCAAGCCGGACAGAGGACAGACTTTAAAATCGTGAATAAATGGAAGACAAGAATGTTATAGATGGAACTGACTAATGGAGTAAGACATTAGAGAAACAGAAGGGAGTACATCAATGTTCATCAAGGTGTTTGTATGCAGTTCTGGTCCCAACAGACATATGTAGACCTGCGTCACACATGAGGCCTTCCTCCTGAGGGACTCTGTTCAGCCCTCATTATTTATCACCAGTCGACATGAGCTTCATTAAAAGGTCTAAGCTGTGGTCTCTTTTCAAGTGAGTCATCCGCCACTGCTCTGTGTCAGCTCTCTGCTCTGCTTGGCAAAGGCAGCAGGACGGTAATTGTGACTCTCCCCAGTTAACGGGTGTCCCACGGTCACGTCCTCCACCCACCACCCCTGTGACATTCAGGCAGCTGCGATAAATGAGCTGCGGAATCCCGTAGATGATGTGGCGGATTAAAGGTCTTAATTCCCTGGCATGACGAGGGAGGCTGCTACCAAAGGAGAGACAAAAGTCCAATCAAGCCCTGCAGATTTACTCAACCCAACTGTTGTGTAATTTGTTTGTTTTAACACTGGCTTCTTGTTTCTCTGCCCTCTATAGCTGAAGTTAGGTAATAGCTATTGGTTATCCAACTAATGCAATCAGGTTTGCACATAAATGACCAAAAAAAAAAAAAAAACACATTTTAATGTAATTATCATTAATGGCAAAACACTTAAAGAGGGATGGCATGAGTTTATGTGTCTGCCCCATTTGGGATCAGAGTTGTGATGAAGGGCTACAACTCATTCTAGAGTTTTCCATATGAACAAATGACGACAATGCTTATGGAGGCAGGAGGGAGATATGGAGGTGAATCAAATTATGCTTGATCTCAAAAACAGGCCCAAACATTCTCCTTAGATTCAGGCTTCAGATACGCAGTTTAATTTTGAATTAACGCTAATTAATCTCTTACCACTTTAGTTCAACCTTTATTTACAAGAGGGACCTGTTCCAGACAGAACATATAAAGTACAGACAACAACAGTAGACAATTACAACAATAGTAAAATGCAATTAAAATAAGAGTAGTGTATTTAAAACAATAAAACAGGGTGTCATTAAACAAGATAAAATATTAAAACAAATATATTTGCTTTGATTTTTGTATCGGCATTATCAAACGTTTTAAACCCCTTAAATAAATCAAGGTAGACAACTTCAGTTCCTGTTGCAAAGTGTTCCAGGTTGCAGGAGCTGAGTAGGACGCTGCACGTAATGATGGCCTGAGAGCGCATGTTGTAACTGCACTGACGGTGTAACATGTGGGAGAAGCTATAAGAAGGTAGCAGACCAAGGAGGGATTTATAGATGAAAATGAACCAGTGCGAGAGCCTACGTGTAAATAATGATGACCAACTGACCAAGAATTACAGGGTGCAGTGATGAGCACGGTAGTTACAATCAGTTATGAATGGTAGCATGTCATGGTAGACAGCATCCAACATTCTGCAAGGAGCTGGCAGGGGCATTCATGTAAATAATGTCACCATAGTCAATAACCGGTAAGAAGGTAGTGGTTACAAAGTGTTTTCTAGCATTCAGAGTTAAGCAAGATTTATTTCTGAAAAAGAAACTCAATTTCAATTTCAGCTTCTTTATTCATTTTTCAATATGTGGTTTATAATAGAGATGTGCATTGACCAAAATTCCCAAGTATTTGTAAGAATCTACAGACTCTATAGGAACACCATGCATGGATGAAATAGGAGGAAGAGTTGCTGGCACCGACTTTCTGTTGGAAAACAACATCCATTTGGTTTTGTCAGCATTTAACTCCAGCTTGAGATGGAATAAGTCTGATTGAATGGTGTCAAATGCAGACTGTAGAAAATGGAAAATCTTGGCAACAGTGTCATCAGCATAGAGATGCAAGGATGCATCAGGAATGTTTAGAACAGACTTACATTATTTATATACATTGTAAAAAGAGCGGGACCTAAAACTGAGCCTTGTGGCACACCAGAGTCTACCACTAGTAGAATCAGGGAGAATATCTACTGGGAGAGATTATTGACGATAACAACAGGTGTGCTGATTGATTACTAGTAGAACATAGGGGGTATGAGAGAAGTGGACCTAATTTCAGCCGGGGGGGCTTTCTGGGTGGAATTTGCATGTTCTATTTGTGCATGCGTACTCTGTTGTGCTCCCACAGACCAATAGCATGCATGTTAGGCTGATTGGTAACTAAATTGTCCCTAGGTGTGAGTGAGAGAGTGAATAAGTTGTCTTGTTTGTCTGTCTCTGTGATGGACTGGTGACCTGTCCAGGGTGTCTCACACAGTGAATGCTGGATATGGGCACCAGTAACCCCATGACCCAAAAAGAAAGAAGCAGGTAAAGATAAAGGAACATCCAAAATTCATAACAGAGCAAACCCCAAGATCAATGCAAAATGTTTTGTTGTAAAAATAAAATAGTGAGAAAACCGTTGGTTATGAGCTCGACTCAATGATCTGAAGTCATTTATCTTCCACGCTCTATTTAGAGTCCAGAGATATTAGAGGGCCAGAATCAATGCTGAATTTCTTCATGTTGTTGGGTTGACATTTCTGTTGAAGCTTGGTGACATACTTGATTCTCCTGCAGCAAAAAACTTGTATAGTCCAGCAAATGATAAATCTGGTTTCAAACAGTGTGACTTATGTTACTATGAACGTTTTAGAATCTTGAGTCATCACATTTACGACAGCCAAACATTTAACATTCTGATCCACGTTTAATGCAAATGTGACAACAGTGTAAAGAAGTGTAAAACAGCATGTGGATGAATCGTCGTGAAATTTGAGATCAGAGTTGTTTTAAGATCTACGTCTGAAGTGGTCGCTCATCCCGAGTTAAATTATGTCTGATATTCTAAACTTGCAGTCCCTTGAACCATTTCTCCTACAGGTCACATACTGATCAACAACTCCACAGAACACTATTCCAAAAAGCTAAACCCTCTAGACGAGTTAGAGAAAGATTGTATTTAGACTTCCAATGCACATCTTCACACATTTCACTCGTCTTTTGTCTTCATTTTGTTCAAATACACCATTCAAAAGTGTAACAACAAATGTACCACAGTGTGTCATGATCCAGTTTATCTCATTAGTTTCTTCAGCAAGTACCTCACACTGCAGCTGTGGATGGTGTTGACAGTGATGAGATGGCCTTTAGCTCCACAAAGCCAGCTACTCCTGTCAGTTCTGTCATCTGTGTGGCTCTGAACAAAAGCAGGCTCTCCTTCTGCAGGCGGCACAGAGAAGAAGCAAGACGAGCTCCTGCAGCGATAAGGTCAAACAATCCCATTTTCACTGACAGCGGTAATGCTTTTAACATTCAAAACCATGGAATATTTCCTGTGTCAGTCCATCTTGTCAGATCAAAAATAGGAATTTAAGAAGCCCCAGTTTCTGATGACAAAAGGGAATGGGATGCACAAACATAATAATTTCTCATCTCTAATTTATATCAGATTTTCAATTTAAAAGTAAAGAAACATCAACTCTGCAGGTATTATCTGAAAGACTCCCATATAACAGAGCGCTACCTGCTTGCAGAATATGAAACAATTAATTGAACAAATGCCTTAGACATTTAATTTGATTGAATAATCTGTGATTGCTGCTCCCCGCTGCTTTAAGCTGCAGTTCAATAACACCACATAGGGATTCCTCACAGCAGAGCGCACATGGTCACATTCAGAATTACTGCTAAACTATGCTTAATGTCACAGGAAAACTTGTGTTTTAAATATGCTAACAGATTAATTAGAACAGTGGATTAATCGTATTGTAAAGTAATGGAAATGGTTTTAAACAGCAAGGAGCAGCAGCAGTATAAAGACCAAATAAATCCTCATTTTAGCGATTCTTGTTTGTACTTTGTTGTAATTTGTGAACCAGACAGAGTAAAATTAACTAAAAACTGTTTACAGCCTTTTCCTTCAGCTTGGTTCGGCTCATTTATTTTTTTAGATTTATTTACACTGCATATGTGATTAATAAAAAGGCAATTGTATTAAAAAAACATTCAGAAATAGTTTGTTTTAGCTAATTGGTTCAATTTTTTTTAATGCAACATATATTTAGATTTGGATAAACATGTTGCTTACGTTCTGTACATAAATGATGCATTGATTGGGTGGCTGTGGATTAGTGGTTAGAGCAGTCGTCCTCCGATGCAAGAGTTGGAGGTTCAAATCCACCATCAGTCACATACATGTACATATTACTATCTCCAAGTTATTTTTGGACAATATGGGCTTCAGCTTAGACAGCCACCTCAGCTGGAAAAAACAGGACTCAACAATCATGTTTACATGACTGTTAAGTTTCATGGATGGATCCATTATCACTCCCAGATTAGTGACTCTTTGTTTCTCTAACGGGGCTAGAGTGGAAAGGTCAATGCAGTGGTTGATGACTGTCATTGGGAGGAAACAACATGACTTCAGACTTTCTCGTTCAAACTTAAGAAACTGAAAGCCATCCAGTCCCTGATGTCAGCCAGGCAGTCAAACAGAGGTTGAATAGAACATGTACCATTGTGTCTTAGGGGGAAGTAAATTTGGCAGTCATCGGCATAGAAGTGAAAAGGTATGCTATGTTTCTGGAAAATAGCACCTAGTGGCAGCAGATATAAAGAAAATAGAAGGGGACCGAGGATGGATACCTGCGGTACCCCTCATTTAAACACTGCCGAAGCAGTGATAGTGCAGGAGGCAGTACTGTACAATGGACAAGTCACAAGTCACATCACGGAAACTCATGGAGACAAACAAGACGTCCCTAACCCTTTTCCAAAGTTTCTGATGGAAAACTGCAACCTGGCAATATCTAAACCTGACCATGTTTATATATTAAACAACAATTAGTTTCTAACATTTAACAGGAAAAATTGAAAGAAATTTGAAGAATTCTCTAGTAGTTGAGGTGTTTGGGGTGATTTTCGTCATGCATTTAATACTTCTGAGATAAAACCAAAAATGAATGTTTACTCATCACAAATATTTTAAACAATACACAAAATTTTCTTTATAGCTATATAATTGTCTTTAAAACTAATGTACTTAGCATCTCTTTTTTTTTCTTATCAACACAGACTTCACAGAGTCAGTGGTTTTATACAGTGAAGAAATCACACCGTGCAAGTCAACTGAAAAATAAAATAAAAAAAAGTCATGCCTGAGAAAATTGTGAGAAGTGAGTCACTTGGTATCTCAGGCATGTCAGGAGATGAGTTGTCATGTTAGTCTGCCCGCTGCAGTGTAAACCGGTGGATTTATGGTGCTGTAAGGGGTGATCTAACGGGGCACTGCTCCAATCTCATTACTGCTCCAGAATCACCACTGAGACTAATGGAATTTGTGTCGGCTCTTACGATTCCACCACAGTTTATGGGTGTGTGTATGGTGGGGGGAGAAAGTGGTGGAAAAACCTCCTTCCTACGTGACAACCATGACTATCCCCACCTTGGTTCACCTTCATTCTGCAGCTCCTCTCCACTCTTCCTTTATAAACCGTTCCTAACGTTGTCTCCTAGATGACATAATTCCACTGCTATTCGTAATAAATCACTGCTCTCTGGTTGGCTGAGAAAGTGGTTTGACTCTTAAGGGGTCTAGGAGAGAGATGGGGAGAGGGGGGTGACAGACAGGAGGAGAAGGAGGTGTGAAGGTAGAAGGAGGTATGAGGACAAAAGAGATTGGAGAAAACTGGCACAAAAGTGGAAATGTGGAATAGAAAAAGCACAAGTACAGCATATTTAAGAGCAGGTTGGATTGATGTGTTTAACTACAAACAGGGGCGGTCCTAGCCTGTTTGGTGCCCAGGGCAAACAACCCCTCTGGCACATCATTACAGACACCCAAAGTTTCTTTGAATATATTATTCAAAAACTTGAAATTGAAGAAACTAGAATAATACTATGAACACACAGAGAAAGACACATAAAAACTGTATACAAAAAATAAATACTGTAGAAAATAAATACAATTAAAATAAGGCATTTCCAAATTGTGCAAAAAGAACACTTAAAAAAAATCTGTATACAGTTACGCTTTGATCAAGACACAAATTCCACTGCACAACTGTCAAGGAAGATCTGAACCTTTTTTGAATAAGACAGTTTACACTATTACACTTCAAGAAACATGAATTACATTGCACGACTACTATGTAAAGTCTTACCCTTTTTTAAACAAGTGAATCTACACTATTCCTTTTCAAGCAAGAAATAAAGATTAAAATGCACAATATTGACCCTTCTTGCCTTCCTTGATGCAAAGTCATCGATAAAATCATCATATGAAACCTGCTCAGCAGCTGTATCTGACATAGCAAACAGCTAACAACTAAGACAAAACAAACAGGCTTACATAATGTCCAATTTGTGACATATTCAAAATAGGAGACAAATGAACACCTTTCCAGTTTTAACACGGTCCAAGCTACATCATAAGATCATCGCCTTTAGTAATTATAGTGCAAAGTAGACTAACTAATACAGTATTACTTTACCATGTAGTACGGTAGTTTAGTTTTAGAATAATTTTTTCACAACAGTAATATTTTCTTCTGAAAACCATATATGTCATCCTAAGAGGTTAAACTAATTAATAAAAACCCTTTATATCTTCCATGCTCCAAGAGATAACACAGCTGAATACCTTTTATCTTTTGCTCGTTTCTCCTCTTCTTCTTTTCTCATTTTCCTAAACTGGGCACTTGATGGCTTTGACCTTTTCATGTCCATCTTCCATGTGTGTAACTGGCACTCGAGCGGGGTAGGTTATCACCGCACATCCCTAAACACGAGACAAAACAACCTGGGTCTAAACTAATTCACCTTCCTCGGTGTGCAGACTGTTTTTTGTATTATTTTCTTTTAGCAATTTCACATGAAAAAGCTGTGAACTACTGGTTATATTCACAACAATATGAATGATGTGCTGTGTGTGGGAGCAATCAAAGGTTAATTTTACTTAGCGATTAGATGCATCCCTGTCCCAGCAACGGAGATGAGAGAATCCTCGCCCCTCCCCTTCTTTCACAACCTGTGTGTCAGACCTCAGCAGAAAGTTACACCACCCTGCACCTGGTGGAGGGCGCTAACTCCCCGCAAGTGGGTGATTGGAAACTAAAATGTATGTTAGACAGGCAGGCAATATAAAATAATGTTGTTTTTTAGGGGGAGGGTGGGTCCGAGCAATCATGCCACGCTTGACGAGATCCTGCCCTGGACAGCTGCCTATATCGCCCATATCAGAAATCCCCACTTGGGAAAACCTTGTGGACTCAGCCATGTCTGCGGACGGGGCAAAGAATCCATTCGCATGTGTGTCTGTGGACGGGAAAGCCTTGAGGTTTGAGCCACATCTCCGGACGTGGCTTAACTTCATCAAAGGTTTTTAATGTTGTGGGCATCAGGATGCAGTTCTAGATCATCTGCAAGTTCTGCAGCTGTCAAGGCTCAAGCAAAAGCAGAAGCAGTCCAAGCTGCATTCGCCCAGAAAGAAGCAGAGATGATGCTTGAAGAAGCAAAACTAAAGGTGAAAATACATATTCTTATTGCACTCCCTGATGGTGGATGGTTTGTGTATTCCATCCAGACAGATGTCCCCGACTATGACCCACCCAGGACCGCCTGTATGATGACTTGTTTCCATGGGTGCAACCACTGTTGCTTGCCCCCCCGTCAGTGAATGTTAACACAATCTGACTCCTTTCAGCATCCTCAGATGTGATGAAGCAGAATGGGTAGCTGGAAAGAGGTTTTTGAGGAGCTAATGAATGAAGACAATGAAAGGGAAAGGAGAACAGAGGTCATGGAAACTGTAGACAAGGAAGTGGGAAAGATTAGTGAGGGTGAAGTTAGGATAGCTCTGAAAAGAATGAAGGGGAAGGCAGTAGGACCTGATGACATACCAGTGGATGTTTGGAAATGTCTTGGAGAGATGGCAGTGAGGTTCCATCCATCCATCCATTTTCTTCCGCTTATCTGGGGTCAGGTCACGTGGGTAGCTTCTTAAGTAAGGAGGCCCAGACTTCCCTCTCCCTAGCCATTTGGGCCAGCTCCTCCGGGATAATCCCAAGGCATTCCCAGGCCAGCTGAGAAACATAGTCCCTCCAGCGTGTCCTGGGTCTCCTCCCAGTGGGACATACCCGGAACACCTCACCAGGGAGGTGTCCAGGAGGCATCCTAACCAGATGCCTGAGCCACCTCAACTGGCTCCTCTCCATGTGGAGAAGCAACGGCTCTACTCTGAGTCCCTCCCAGATGACCGAGCTTCTCACCCTATCTCTAAGGGAGAGTCCAGACACCATGTGCAGAAAACTAATTTCAGCCGCTTGTATCTGAGATCTCGTTCTTTCAGTCACAACCCAAAGCTCATGACCATAGATGAGGGTGGGAACGTAGATCGATCGGTAAATT